>JABFPQ010000483.1:0-11502 GCA_022817265.1 Masnerella sp. ZL-2020
GGAGGAAAAGGTTACGTAAAATGAATGTTTGGTGGCCGAAGTGGGGGCATTGATGTCTGAAGTTAAGACACTTATGTCATAAGTTAGGACACTTACGTCTTAAATAAAGACACTTTGGGAGCTCCAGTTTATAGGGTATAGTTATCATTTTTACCAATATGGATGGTTTTCATGGGATTTTCGTCTTCGTAATACACAATTTGATTTCGCATTCCAAATTTCATTAGCTAATGATCTGGTTCTCTGTCTCTGCTTCTCGATCGGTGTTAATGGAGGTAAGATTACATCTGCATACTCGTTTTTCGGCTCATAGTTTTTATCCTTATGCTTCGTTGAAATTACTGGAGTCTTGGAGTCCATACCAAGTTTCATTTTCGGATTCTCATGGTTGAGAATTTTTAGTGTCTTGTACTATACAATAGTTAACATTGGTATACATAGCTACTGCAAATAAAAACATCATCTATGATAAACATTTATCTTATAACTAATCACGTTAAGGTAAAGAATATCATCATTAAACAAGTTTGAGTATTATAAATATTATATGGGTAGTTTCACGCGAATTCATCTTAGATCCTTGAAATAAATTCATCATCATAAATATAAAAATTATTTTATAATTGATATTTCAATACTGTAATATTTGTTCAGAAAAGATACAGTTTGAATTAATACAGTTTTGATAAAAAAAAATTAAAATAATTTAAAATCGTGTATAGCTATTTTTCATAGAGATTCTTAATCACAAAACGGTGTTGTTTTGGAAGGTTTCCATAGCACCGAGTGACCAGGTCACTCGTCAACGTTGCAACCACTTGTGGAGCAGCTGTGAGTCGAGCATTAAAGATTTGTTAATCGTGATCCAAGATTGTTCCAGATAATTTGAGATTCTTGATGGGGTGACCTAGTTTTCACCTTAATTAATACTGTTGACTATTCACGGTCGATATTAGCACCGAGTGACTCGTTTGGAAGAATAGCCAGCCAAAATATTCCTAATGAAACGTTAGATTCCTTTGCAATTATGAAAACATTTTTATACAAATTTTTCTTCCAGCAACTTAGTCAGTCGAAACAATTAGTCAGTTTTTTTTTCAAATGATTTCTGGTAATATTTATTCAACCTAAACTCAACATTTAAATAAATTCATTTTTTTGTTTGTGATAATTGCAAAAAAAATCATTATCACAAAATGTTCCTATAGGACATTTTTTTTCCATAAGAACATTAAAAAATTAATAAATTACATTTACGCTCAAGGGAAGTACATTGAGCAAGTACAAATTTGGGAAATTTCGTTATTTTCTATGGAGAAAAAATACAAATTCCCTTCGCACAATTTTTTCCTAAAGGATGTGCCATCAAACACCAATAGGACCTTAACTAATCCAACCAAATTCAAAGCGGGTCGCTTCTTGCAGTGATAAGATTTCAGGTTTAAACGTTCACACGAAGCTCAATTACAGTGGTAGCACTATAAATATTCGCATGATTTTAAAGTTGATTCTAAATTTTTCAAATTAAAGAAAATAAGTAATCCCGGTTTTATTTTTGAATAATTTTAATGTGAATTTACATATACATAAATTTTATGTAAATCATTATTAAATCTGCTTTTTCAAGAATTTATTCTGCCATAAACGAGGATAAGAAACCTCTAATCCATTTACTTAAAGATTATTACTTCATAAAATTCCTGCTATTTTACCTGGTGACCTAGTACCGTAAAGATCTAGGTCGATGATCACCATAGTCAAATTATCAAATAATCATCTTATATCAGCGACACTTTATCTAAACCGCATTATATCACCGCAGCAAGATTATCAAAAAGTAATATTACCTCACCCGGATTGTATCTAACAGATCTGGTGAACGGAAATTCTTATTTTATTTCCTATAGCCCCTAAAATAAACAAAAATAACATCTAACACGCAAAGTATAAGAACACTTAAATTATCAAAAATTCATTTTATCTCAGACAAACTTTCTTTTGCACGCGAAGTATTGCTAAGACAACAGTTAGTTTGTAGGAAACTTATACAAATTTCTATAAGACTTATTTTATCTTCATAAACAATAATAAAGTTAGATGGTTGTTAGATAGCTTTTAGATGCAAATAAAGAGATAAAAAGGATAATAGTTTGACCTTCGACTATACCGATTTTTTTGCTAATAAAATACTTCACCATATTAGGGCAGTAAAATCAACCGATAAAAATTGCTTATATTGCTAGAAAGAAAAAAAATAGTTACATTACATTTTAAAAAATTTTTTTATCAAAGATATAATCATTTGCGAATGCACGACTTCACAGCGGCTCAAGGGATAGAGTCAACCGGAATAATTTTGGCATTTTGGTGTAATATTGACACTTAATTTTTTCGGACTTAAAATGAAAAAAATTGTAATATCTATGTCAATTTAATCTTTGAGGTGTTGAAATTGTTATAAAAATCATTAACGAAGTTAATAAACATTATTTTTAACAATAAAAATCAATGTGTCACAATTGCCCCATGGTGTCACAATTACCCCGGTTGACCCTAAGTGATTCGTTTTTGGCGCCAATAGGTTATTATATTAACTTTATATAATATAAATTTAAATAGTCTTATGATAATTTCTTTTGCGAGAAAAGAAAATGTTACAGAAAGCTTATGAATTATCTCTACTATAAAACAGAAGTGTAATCAATAGGTTTTTTCTTTATAAATTATTTGATATATAAGTACATGCTGTTCTCAAAGACAATTTTTCGTTTGATTTTTTTAATTGAGGAAAAAAATATGATACTTTTGAAAAGTATAAATTTCAAAGATTAGATTAGAGAAGTCATTTCAAAGTTTATTTTGAATATTTGTTGATAAATATTATTAAGAGAGATGAGTTTTCAAATTGTTTTTAAAGTAACTAATTTTCATACCTTACTAATAACACGTTATATGAATGTAAAGATAGTTCGCAGTTCAAAATTAAAAATTAAATATTAAAAGCACTTATGTGAAAAAATCGTTCGTAGCCATTAAAGCTTATTGATACGACTATTTTTATGTGTAAGTATTCTAACAAAAGTTATACCTGTAGTACGATGTATTTTTTTATTAACGTGGAACTTTTTTAAAATGTTAACAAAATTGAATAAAATCATTAATATTTTCACTTTAATTCATTCGTTCGTTTATTTTGACATGAAAATAACTTTTTATAACAAAAGTAAATAATGCAAATTACAAAAACTTACTCATTGTAAAATATTTTTTCAACTTATGTCCGGTTTATCATTTAACTGAACATTTTTTATAGACGTTAATTTTAATTTTGTAACAAAATATTCGCAACAAAAAAAGTCAAGCGCCTAAATTCACACTGCATGATCGCGGCACTTCATGCGAGTGTGAAACGAGCACTGACTTTGTATTGTTGAGGGAACCGCAAGTCTTGTGCTAACTAAGGGTTGCTTAGATACGACCCTAGTGACGTAGTTATGGAACCGCTGCATCATATCGATAAAAATTTCAAACCTTGGACTGGCATGTTTTTACATAAACTGGACAAATAAATCTTACGTGATGAATATTGATTTTTACAGTGTATATAATTTCATTGATTATATGTATGATTTTAATCATTTTCAAGGCGATCATGATAAAGATTTGTTACTTTATAATGTTTATACTTACTATACATTGCGCGACGAAAGTTTGAGTGTATTTTCTTCGAAAAATATAATTTATAAAACTTGTGAAAAATTTGACAAGTGGATTTGATAGAATTGTAGAACTTACCTTTGGTTTGAATGTACTATGATACAAGAATCAGTAATTTTTTCAGTGTTTTTTTGACATTGAAAAATTATTGTCATTTTTTATTTATATGTAAATTTTTTCGGATGACCAATTAAGGAGTAGCAATGAGCCAATAAATATTTTTAAAGAAAGTAAATGTTTTTTCGAATCCGAAAATGCTGAAGATTGTTTTGAAATCCAAGCTGGATTGACGTTAAAAGATTATGAGAACCGAGACGTAGCAGGTCATCATTTTATATCTGGTGTGAAAAATAACGTTTCTTCCCAAGACCTAAACTTTGGTTGGTGGTTCCACAGCAGGTTATGTAAATTCTACTATATATGTTAGTTTACATTTCAAAGACTCAAAAACGTGCTATCCCAAAATGTTTTTATCACTGTAAAAACTGCACTGTCCCAAAATCTGAGTTTCAGTCAATTTATAACTCTGAAAACTGAAATTCAGTAAGAAAATAATTCTTAAATTAAGAAAAACATACTGAATATCAGATTGCAGTTTTTACTGTGAAAACATGTAAGAAGTTTCCAAAAAGTTAATAGCATTGACGTATTTGATTATTGTAAATAATGACGAGTGAATTGACTAATTCTTTGAAGGATTTTATTACTTTTATAATATTTATATTTTACATTGACTGTTTTAGAGATTTACATGACATATATTTTATAACCTAATATTTATATACAAAAATTTTTTATATTTTATACAATGCGTATTTCTTGAGTTATTTCGATCTTCCAGCTGAAATGGGACACCATGACTGTCTAGCTTATAAAATTAAACGTAAAAAATTCGCTATGATAAGTTGATCTTTTGAATAGCCAAAATGTACTTCATAAATCCCGATGTACTATCGAAAACTAAAGGTTAAGCACCATTCAAATAAAATTGGTGATGAGCACTATTATAGGCTTACTTATAAGTATTTTCAATTATGCGCAATATTTTCGAAGGTTTTCACAATTGATTGAAAATACATTACTAGAAAGAATAATCCAATTTTGGAATGTTAGTTGAACACTCGCTGCCACATGAAATTGCAAAATCTATACGCATTTAATAGAACACCAAATTCTACAATAAAGTTCGTATTTGTATTATTTATTTTATTTTTAATTTTTCTGAATTGTTGCTAATTTTCTACTGAGACCCTTTAGAAAATGTTATATCCTCAAATTTTGCTTCAAAAAGCAAACCAGAGTTCATCCACAATTTCAACAAAATTGAATGATTCTTTCTGGTACGTGATTTAAGAGTTGACTACCTTCTTAAATGAGAATCACGAATTGTAATGATCTAAGCTAACGAGA
This sequence comes from Masnerella sp. ZL-2020, assembly GCA_022817265.1. Lineage (NCBI taxonomy): Eukaryota > Metazoa > Arthropoda > Insecta > Hymenoptera > Scelionidae > Masnerella > Masnerella sp. ZL-2020. Next base: position 5,128 of record JABFPQ010000483.1, read on the forward strand.
AAAACTATAGATAAATGAGAATTATATTTGTCTAACATTAGTTAAAAATTAAAAGATATTTCAAAAAATTGTTATGAAAATAATTTTTGGGATCATTTCTTAATCATCTACCAAATCTTTTTCGTTTTAGAACTTCTAGATAAAGGAAATATATTAAAATATTAATCTCATAAATGGGATCTGATATTGAGCGCTTGCTATTTAGTCCCATTATTAGTGTATTATTATAGCAATCCTCTTCCTAATGGACTTAAATGTGATATTTTATTGTTTATAGTTCATTTATATAAAAGAAGAGTTCGGTGAGTAAAAATAATGACCCAAACGGAAAATTAACTAATTGTTTATACAAAACAAAGTGCACAAAATTCGCTGCTATATTGGGTAGCTCACGCTCCAATGTCAGCTTCCATTCTTCGCTTTTTCTCATTGAGATTTCGCATTTGAGGTTGTACGACCTCAAAAAACCTTTTAATTACGATTGGATATCATAATTAAATTACATAATCATTACATGTTTTGATCGAGGTGCGGACTTTATAACAATAAATATTTGTATTTACTTTCAATAAACGTAATTTATTTGCCTTGGATAACAAAATAGTTAGTTTTTTGTACCACAAAACATCTGATTTGACATAAATTAACAAATCATTTTGTTGTAACTGATTAAACATTACAATATATTTAACATTAACAATGTATTATCATTTGTATGTATATTATTTTTCATTGTCTAAGCTAATAAAACTTTAAAAGATTAACGTAAATAACAAAATAACAGTTTTCATGATATATATTTGGTGTACAATTAATTTACAATGTAACTAATATTTATTCTATAACATTAATTAAATTGTAAACTATATGCTCAGAGACAATTCAACGCTATATATTTATCTGCCCGCTGGATAGATTCATGTTATTTCCTATAGTAAATAATCTTCTTAAAACTATCACAATTTTGTTCAACAAAATTGCAATAATTTATTACAGTAATTATAATAAAAATTGTCCGTTCCTCTGATCTTACCCGGATATGCATCGATTTTCTAAAACAGTATCAAGTAACATTATAAAATATATATGTTAAAAAGTAATTGGCAGACAATTAGAAATGCATCAATTCAAGATAAATATAAGACATCATGTTGTTTGTCTGTTGATTTGAAACCGCTCGATTAAATTAATCATCGACGCTGTAGTAGCGTAACTTTATCGCACCATGTTATCCAAGAAAAATTCCCCGGTGCACGTTTTTTGATATCCTTTTATTATCATAATCATAATTATAATAATTATTAATATTTAATAATCAATAATATTATTTGCTCTACTAGGTTGATACTGTTTTCAATATATACATAACGTATCTAGCGTTACTATGCATCAATAAACTACAAGTTCGCGCGGCGTATCAATGATCATTAATTTTAATCGTCTCTTTGACTGCCAACCGCGTGTTGCGAATTGTCCTAAACGCAACCTCAAATCGTAACTAACAACCCCTAACTATCAAGTGCAATTATTGTCAATACATTCGGAGTGACGTCACTGTTGAAATCCGTCAGGGCTTGGAGGTCAACTTTATCGACAACCGTCCGCTTGTCACAAATGGATTTGAAAATTAGGAGTTGGCGGTCAGAAGCGCTCTCAGGACGTCCGAATGGATTAACGCATCTCAAAGAATTGGGGCTTAATATAAAACAATACAATGCCTCTTCATATTGACTCGTAAATGTTTGTTTCATCAGTTTTACTTCGAAAATTGAACTAATGTATGCGTGTCTCATTGCACAAATGGTTGTGTTATGCACCTGCATAAATATGTATTATTTTGCGTTTTCGGTTTTTTCATTGGTACCTTTACTGTTATATGTATATTTGTGTAACATTCGTCTTCAAAACGTTGTAGCAAAACGAGAGTACCGAGTTGAATTGTTACTCTCCTAGCTCTGGCCTTTGTTGCAATAGCTAAAGAAGATGAACCGTAGGGTAAAACGGGAGAAATTAAATTAATTAATGTGTGCTTCAAGTTTGCTTAAAGAAAATCCGATAACTGACCTATTGCAGCTGAATAATACAAGTTGGCGTTATCAAAATTAGAAACCAATGATAGGTACTATTTTTCACTACTATGTTTCACTACTGGTACTCAGAATAGCTTTGTAGCTGGTTATCAGGATCACTATCTATTCGAACTTGCCGAATTATATGGGAAAATATTTGTAACTAAAACTGAAAGGAAACCTGTTCATGAATAGGAAAATGGATTAATTCAAGCTCAATTTCGAGAGGCTGACAAGAAGGAGACTGAGAATCAGCGTGATCAAGCCAAAGAAGAGATTGAAGTCAAACTTGCCGTTTGAAATCCCAACCAGACCATCCTTAACAATAAAAAATTCGCTATAATAAGTTGGTATTTTGAACAGCCAAAATGTACTTTATAAATCCCGATGTACCATCAAAAACTAAAGGTTAAGCATCATTCAAATAAAATTGGCGATAAGCAGTATTATAGGCTTACTTATAAGTATTTTTAATTATGCACAAAATTTTCAATTTTTTACAATTGATTGAAACTGTAATACCAGAAAGAATAACCAAATTTTGAAGTGTGTGGCGAAGACTCGCTGCCACATGAAATTGCAAAATGTATACGAATTGAATAGAACTAATGAGAAGCTAATGAGAAAAAACTGTAGATAAATGAGAATTATATTTGTCTAATGTTAGTTGAAAATTAAAAGATATTTTAAAAAATTGCAATGAAAACAATTTTTACAGTCATTTCTTAATAATCTACCAAATCGTTTTCGTTTTGAACTTCTAGTAAAGGAAATATATTAAAACGTTAATCTCATAAATGGGATCTGATATTGAGCGCTTGCTATTTAGCCGCATAACTAGTGTACTATAATAGTAATCCTCTGCCTGATGGACTTAAATGTCGCATTTTATTGTTTATACTTCTTTTATATAAAAGAAGAGTTCGGCGAGTGAAAATAATGATCCAAGCGAAAAATCAATTAATCAGGTATACAAAACAAAGTGCATAATATTCGCGACGAACTAATAGTGTTGCTATATTGGGTAGCTTACGCTCTAATGTCAGCTTCCATTTTTCGCTTTTTTCTCATTGAGATTTCGCATTTGAGGTTGTACGACCTCAAAAAACATTTCAATTATGATTTGATATCATAATATATATTGCAAAATAATAAACGCAAAATAATACATATTTATATGTATTATATATATATAATATGAAAACAGATAATAATAAATATTTATGCATTTGCATATATATATATTATTATTTAGCGTTTTCTTTTTATTCATTGTTACCTTTACTGTTATATTTATATATGTATAACATTCGTCTTCAAAACGTCGTAGCGAGTACTCTTTTCTTTCTTTTAACTAAGTGTGTAAGTGTGTGCGTGTCTGTGTATTATTCATATGTTAATAGTATACGCATATATGGATTTATACACATATTTGCATACGGACCACCCGTCTTTGCTTTGCTCACAACGTTGCCTTAAAACCTTAAAATTATCATGTTCAGTTATTTTAGTTTATTATACTTCTCGCGCGCACGCCCGTCAAGATACAAGAATTTATTCGTCGGTGTGCGTGAAGGACTTACGACTATCATTCTTTTATATATATGTTCTTTTTTGCTTTTTTTGGTTTTTTGGTTTTTGTGTTTTTTCTTTTTTTACTTTTGGTTACTTTACAACAGAACTCATGGATGAATTGTGAACTGCTAAACTCTGAAAGGATATAGCACTACCATACGTGAAGGACCCTGACGTATTTGAGAGATCGGTATTCTCATAGTTGATACCACTTTTTGGCTTTGTATTTGAGCATCAGTCCGTGTGCCGACGATGAGAAGGTTTCGGCCTCGTTCATCATGCGCGCCGTTCGGTCTTCTGACTGCGGCAGCTTCTCACCGCGCTCCAGTACCATCTGGTGGGCCATGTTTATTTGGCCGGTCGCGGTACCCACGCGCTCTCGTACACTTTCTGTACCAGTCGGTCCCGGTATGTGTTTTGCTACTGTGCGAGATGCTCGTCCACTTGATTCACCAACTGAAAACACAGTGCATATTTTAATAGGCTTAATATTTCCAATGGGAAACACTCTAAAAACTGCTATAATCCTAAGTCAGAACTTTAGACCACTAGTTTCAAATTATTATAGAAATCTAAAATTCAGATTCTGTGACATGGAATTTTTTTTAGAGTGAATTGATTTTACTTATTACAGATATTATAAGGTCTATCTATATTATATAAAGATTAGACCTGGTACAAATTTCTGGGTAAAGATACATTTTCACTGAGAAATAGCCTAGTTTTGTATAATTTTTATAATATAGTATAAAAATGCTTTTAGCCTTACAAAGTTCTTCTCTGTCCAAACTTCTTGATCCACCACCGAATAAGCCCTTGAAGAATCCTTCTTTTGGTGGTTCAGGCATATCAGTGCCAATGAATAGATCCCCCATCATTTCCGTTAATTCAGAACTGGAAAGTAAAACTCAATTTAAATCCGAGGTTTAAATATTGCCAGGTCTTTTAGGGACTTTTAATGTCATTAATTTAATTTACATAAACGATTTTGAAAAAACTCACAGTGGATCTCTAGACTTTTGATGGAAGAATAAAATGAGTCAGTTTTTTTATGGTAAAGTTTTTAAGATCAATTAGAAATTTCTTTTTTATTAACAAAAAATTTTTTGTTCCAATTGAACTTAAAAACTCTACCATTAAAAAAACTTCTTTCATGGATGATTTTATTCATCCATGAATTATCTAAAGATCTACTGTGAGTTTTGAAAGATTATTTTTTTTTATTATTGGAAAACAAGGGTTCATCATCAAGTGAACCCCTACAATAGCAGTTTTGAAATTAATAAGAAATATTAGTTCGATGAGAAACGAAGGTACTTTTCTAGTATTAACCTTATTTGGTTGATTTTATAAAACTTTTCAGGTATATATCTAAAGTTTTATACAAACCAGAATTCACTGGAAACCGTAAACTTTTGTATTTCTGTAGGAGAGGATAAATACAAGCCATGGCCCTTATTGCTGAAACACAGTGTCCTCGCGATTCTGAAAAAGCGCAAACCAATTAGTATACTACTTATTAGCAGCATAATAAACTCACACGAAATAATATGTCCGAGAAAAAACACTTTTTCTATCAATATAAGACAGACTTGTGCCAAATATGTCCCTAGTCTTTTATTCGTATAAAATGATACATTTCTCAGCAAAACCAATCTTCTTAGAGTTGAAATTAAAATTTTAGTCCTACGAGTACAAAAAAATGTTCCATCTCGAACACGATAAATATCAACTATTTAGTATAATAATTAGGTTGAAGGAAGATAATATCGTTATAAGAACAATTGCTTGAGTGAAAAAAAGTTTGTGCGAAAATTCAGACGTGTTTCTAAAAGAACTTTACATAGACATAAGCCCACAAAGAGGAAATCCAGACTTTTTAGCGACAGAATCTGTGTCACTATTCGTGTGAATAATTTCGAGAGTATAATATATAATTGACTGGATTAGCTCCAGCGAGGAAAAACGAGTAAAAGATCATCTAATGTTGCTTGGTAAAGGTGCAAGAAAAGAATGAGGAGAAGAGTCGTGTGAATTATATGACAGTGTTTATTTGTTTATATGTGTAAATATATCATTTATATAAATGATACTAATGAAGCGTATTATTAGATGACTTACTGATCGGTATCGCCATTTACAATGAGTTGCTGACCCCATATGGACAACATGGGGTCTACAATGCCATGTTTAGTAGTCTGAAAACTGTTATAGAGATTACAGAGATAGAAGGAAAGTAGAGTTTTTTGTCTTCACACACAGAGTAAAATTATCTGCTTCGTTCAAAGTAAGATCGTTTCCCAGCAGTACTTTTTAGCTGAATATTTCTTATGGTGTCAAAAAGTGAAAGTTGAGAGTAAATTATGTGAAAATATGTTTTTTTTTATATGGTATATTCTTGTTTTACTTTTATAATAATCACATCATAAAGTAAGCAATCATTTACGTTTATAGATTTGTACGATATAATTTAAATTGTATATATTCTTTAATACATTTTTGATTATGATGATTCTTAAATTTAAAAATATGCTATTGTCCGATTTTCTTGACTTCTCGTTCCCCATGATAATTTTAATGTTATGATATTGTATGACGAATACTACAAGCAAGAATTAATAAAAAATAATTGTAAATCCAAAAACCCATACATGTTGAAAATTCATTTTCGTAAAAACAAAGATTAGTAAAATTAGCAAAATGCAAATATTGTTGTTTCTGTAATAAAAAG
>JABFPQ010000484.1:0-11500 GCA_022817265.1 Masnerella sp. ZL-2020
ATCGTCAATTGATAGCGTTTTCCTTGTCCTCTATGGCGCTAATACAAGCAAGACAAGGAAGACGCTATGTGCAGCCACAAATCCCAGAAAAGAGTTCCGCGGCAGCGTACGACGAACCTTACCTCGTATCATTTACGCAGCGGACGATTACGCAGTAACTCACGAAAAATTCTGCCAGTTTACCATTCAGAAAAACAAGTCAAATACCGTGAACGTTAATTGGATGAATGCTGGTTTTAATTGCCCGACACCTAAAATTGCGAAACGCATCTTTAAAATGTTTTCTTAATTTGATGTTTCTTTTAATTGAAAATAATTAAGATCATTTAAGAATAAATTTAGTTTAAATTATAAAATAAATGTTAAATTATATACAAATTAAGAAGCATATATCATCGTATATATATAATAATCTCAAGAAGTATAAACGTTATTTTTCAATCTATTATTGTTAAATATTCAAGAAAATAAATGATAGAAAAAATATGTATACTTTTTTGTTCAAATATGTGAAGGATTATTCAAAGTAAGTATTGCCAATGATAAAAATTTAAAATATTAAAAGTTCCTATTCAAATTCTGTTATGTAAGTTCAATATTTTTTTATTATTTCATTTTGACTTTATTCCATATAATTTTTTGACGAAGTTTCTTAAATGAAATATAAATGACAAAATATTCATGTTTTATATTATTTTGTGATTAGTTTGGAAATTATATTTTCAGATAAAAAGATAAGACATTCCGATTATCTTTTTTACCAGATGACAAATTTCAGTTGGTAACTTGTTTTATGAAATTCCCTACATTCGACAAACTAACCTTACCTAATGTCTCGCACAGCCCTATCAAATATAACCTTAAAACGAAAGCTGTGTTTACAATTTTGTGTCACTAATAATATTAATGATTCAATAATTAATTATTAACAAATTAAATGTGCCTGAATAATTATGAATTGGAGTTCCTATTTACAGTCATGATACAGTATCAATCTTCATGTTGACATTATTTGTTTATATTTTGAGGTAAAGCATTATTTATATAATATTTTCAGATATTTTAACTTTATATAACTATGTTTTTAAAAAAAATCCTCATATATATATGAGTAAGAAATTATTGAAAAATCTTATATTTATTTTCAGAGTATTTAGACTGATAATCTATCTTAAATAAAAGAAGTATTGTAATAGAACAAAAATGCCAACTGTCATAGCATTGGATGTATCATTGTCAATGCGACGTCTAGTATTAAATGCAAATAATGATGGATCGCCAAATGAACAATTAACCAGGCATCATTTGGCTGTGCATGGAATCAATACATTATTGAATTATCTTCAAACTAATTCCAGGCTAGAATTTGTATCATTGGTAATAAAATTCATTCCTTTTAAAAATATTTACACAGCTTTGATTAACTCATGTTTGAAATGAGATCTTTAAAAATTAATAATATATAATCAATTTCAGATTGTTTTTTCATCACTGTACGAAATAGTATGCCCTTTCACAAGAGACTATGACAGTATTCGAGCAAAGTTACAAAACATAGAAGAATGTGACAAAACATGCATAGAATCTGCTCTTCATGGTGTCAACAACGTTGTCATTAGTGAATGGGGCAATTCAACTGCTTGTCAAGTTATTTTAATTACAGATGGCAATCCTGGTGTAGGATCAATGTCCTTGAACACCTCCTTGAATTCACTCAATATATCTCGAGAAACTCGAACATTTCCTTTGCCCTTCCCTTTTCCAGGCAAATTGACAGTTATGTGCATTTCAGGTCAACAAGGTAGATATTAAATAATGTGCAAATAATTAATATTGTTTGTCATTTCCTCATTTTAATTTTACATGTATTTTTATAGATCCTGGTTTAATCAATTCATTACCTCTGTACCAAAGGCTAGTAGACTTGGCAGGAAACGAAAGTGTCGTTTTAATTCCAGAAGGACAACTTACCAAAACATCAGTGTCAAACTCTTTTCAAAAATTAGCAGAAACGAATTACATATCTTTTCAAGGTTTTTTGAAATGTGGGAATATGGGTTCTAGAGTTTTATTATCACCTCCACCAATGGTAAATAAACATTTCAAACAAATAGATTACCATACCATTGGTTAAATAACTTAAAATTATTACGAACATTTGAATATAGAGTACAATACAATTAGTTTTTCTAATAATGTGTCATAAGTTCATATACAATTTGTATAACTTTATTTCAGCCATACACAAAGCAAACTGATTTCGAATTAAATTGCAATATGATGATCTCTAAAACATTCGAAATATGTGGATTCATATCAGTGGGAGATGTTGGTAGTCCAAGTTCTATATCTCGTCACCTTGTTCTGCCACTTCCAACTGAAAAAATGCCCAGTATGCAAGGTATCTCTTTGGAAGATGAATCTGACACTGAGGATACAAATGACGAAGGCAGAATGCCTTCTTTTTGTGTACTTCTTCATGGTGCATTAAAGGTAATATTTATGTTTATCACAAACTAGTTTATAAAAATGTTAACTAATTATATATAACCATTATTTTTTAGGTTGAAAATTTAGCAGCTCTTTGCTTGCTAAACAGTGATTGGTACGGTTTCATTTATTCCTGGGCAGATACAAAGAAAAAGTCAAACCTTATGTTGACTATTCTGGAACCAGGAACGGACGTTGTTCCTTGGTTGGGAAGTCTTAACAATCTGGGACCAATGGAAAATGCTAAAAATGCTGAATCGTCATTTCCTGTTAAGCCTTTGGAAAAAAGGAGTTACTCGCAAAATGCACCTTCTTGGATCAGACAAGTTGGATTGCAGTCTGATATTCAAAAAATATTGCGACATGCAAGAAAACTACCTGAGAAAACTCAAAACTTTTACAAGGTCTTATTCAGATTTATTTTTTAATGAATTAAATTTTGTAATATAATATTTAGTCTTGTCAAATGAATCTTTGTGGATTCAGACATTTGTGTTTAAATTTTTCGAATATCTCTGAAAAAATAAATAAATTTGATTTTATTCATTTGTTGAGTTCATAAGTAATACAAAGGATACAAAAAGTATACAGTATATATGATTAACAATTTTGTATTAACTTTTCAACATTGAATATATATATTTCTCACGCTTATTGAATGGAATATAAATGCATATTTTGCTAAAATATTAACCAGGTAATGTTGACAATGTTATAATGAGAAAAATAATGTTATTCTGATATTGTTGAGAATTTATTTATAATTTTATTTTAAACTGACATTGTTTTTAATTTATTAATTTATACGAATTGTTAAACAGATTTTTCATGAAGAGGGATTCAAAAATGGAATCCGAAACGTCACAATGTATATATTGACTACTATGATCGAAAATAAAGAGAAATTTTGATTTATACTGACTACCCTGGTGAAAAAAATTTCTACGCATTTTAATGCCATATTACACTCAAATACTTCCACAAAACTACACCTTTTTACATCTATTATACGAGAATTTGCTCCTTTTCTACAACCAATCAACGTATAACTACAACAAAAATCTACGCATTTTTGACACATTTGACACATTCCTGTAGTATCTCGTACTTATGCATAGAAATATTTTTGTACACGTTTTCAGACATTTTTAAGTATTTCTACGCATTTTTATTATTGAATTTGCAGTTAGATTTTAACGCATTTTTAATTATTTCAACGTATTACTATTCCGAGCCTCTTATCTATTTTTCACGCATTTTAACGAATAGAAACGTATTTTTAATACATGTTTTCAGACATTTTAACGTATTTCTACGCACTTTTATTATTTTATTTGCAATTAGATTTTAACGCATTTTTAATTGTTTCAACGTATTACTACGCCAAGCATCCAATGTAGTTTCCACGCATTTTAACGAATTAAAACGTATTTTTAGTAAATGTTTTCAGACATTTTAACGTATTTCTACGCACTTTTATTATTTTATTTGCAATTAGATTTTAACGCATGTTTAATTGTTTCAACGTATTACTACGCCAAGCATCTAATGTAATTTCCACGCATTTTAACGAATTAAAAAGTATTTTTAGTAAATGTTTTCAGACATTTTAACGTATTTCTACGCACTTTTATTATTTTATTTGCAATTAGATTTTAACGCATTTTTAATTGTTTCAACGTATTACTACGCCAAGCATCTAATGTAATTTCCACGCATTTTAACGAATTAAAACGTATTTTTAGTAAATGTTTTCAGACATTTCAACGTATTTTTACGCATTTTTATTATTGTATTTGCAGTTAGATTTCAACGCATTTTTAATTATTTCAACGTATTACTACGCCAAGCATCTTATGTAGTTTCTACGCATTTTAACGAATTAAAACGTATTTTTAATGTCATATGTATAGATTTTACATATTTTTAACATATTTCAATGAATTTTTAAAAATACTTTGTATTTTTTCTACGTTTTTCAACGCATTTCTATTCCAACCATCTTCTGCTAGATTTTATGTCCTTTAACATATTTCTGAAAATAGATCGACCTAATTTTACGCCTTTTTACGCCCAATAACGTATTTCTATTCCGTCTTTGTTTTAATTCTACGCATTTTGTGATATTCCAACAGTTTTATTTCTAACGGATATGATACATATTTATAATTTTGAAATCATACTGTATTAGTTTTAGACGCGAAAATGGTCTTTAAAAAATTACCTTCAATGTAACAATATAATTTGTGGATGTATAGCAAAAGTGTTTCGACGAGGACAGTTTTGATATGTATAATTATGGTTACTAAAAGGTAGGTAATACTGATTTCAGGCATATCGAAGTAATATTTTTATTTTATTTTTACAAAAATACAAAAAGACGCTCAAAACCCAATATTTTACACAATTGCATTCAATCGTTTGTACATGAATCTAATAATTCACTTACGTAAAACTTATTTTCAATTTGTGTTAAAAAACACTGTCCCTTGACTTGATGACTGTAGCAATATTGTAAATTATTATTGTCTGGAAAACACTGAAGTATATGATTGATTTCAATGTTTTCATATTTTATAAACGGTCGATCACTAATTTTTATTTCATCATAAAATAAAATAATTTTTTGTGTAAGCTCATTATTGTCATTTTTTTCATACAAACAAATATTTTTAAGAATTCCTTTTTTATTATTTTCTAAAACTATAATAGAATCGTTAGTTAATCCATTTTTATTATAAGCATCTACTGTATATCTTCGCGAATTCCAAATGAGTTTTTTGAATTGTAAGCACTGTAATTGTTCTCCAAAGCGAATTGTTTCTTCTACATTAAAAAGATAGGGTTTTCCTGCACCTAACAAAGTACAATCTCCAATTTTACAAGAAAATTTGTTTCTACGTTTCATCAAAGTCGTTTTAAAGTTTTCATATCGCACTCCATGCAAGAATTTGGCGCTAAAAGATGGCAATGAATTGAAAAATATATACTTTTTAGATATATCTAAAGCTAATTTGTAGGGACTTTGTTTTAATTTTAAAATTAATCTATTCGCATCTTCGAAATCAAAACAGTTTATGGCCCATAATGGACCCCAGTTTCTGACTGTATTACATAAATGTAATAGTAAATGAACGTTGTACGTAATGGAGGATTTTTTAAAATACTCTTGATATTGCATCACAAACAAAACCAGAGAATATTCCGCGCAGTCCATCATTTCAGTGGTAATAGAACTTTGCATCAATATATGAATAGCATTTACCAACAAAGCTAAATGGTTTAAGTACTGATCGGATAAAATACCCTTCATAACAATTAAACTGTAATATAACAGCCACGTTCTCCATTCCGAAGCTTTCCAGTTTTTAAATTCATTCAAACCTCTTGGAGTTCGCGATACGGATTTCGGATTTTGAATGGATAATAATCGTTTATTTATAATGTCCAAATTTTCTTTTTTACTAATAAAACGAGATGTCAAAATCATATTCGTGTATCGCTTTATTACACCAAGAAGAACTGAATGCATAAAATCTGGAATCATTCCGCTGCTCAAATCAAAATAATTTAAATTTATCAGGACGCTGCTTCCTCGCACACCTTTGACGCTTTCACCCGTATTTACCGCTGTTATCATGTTGTTTTGAATCGAAGAATCCGTACGCATGAGAGGTGCGCGTTCGCTTATTGTGAATCTGCGATAACCTTCAATGGCTTCTGTCGGATGTTCGCAGAAAGTGCAACCAAAAATGCCATTATACTTTTTCATATTTAGTAATTCATGACGAGCAGCGGAGTCAACGCAAGAACACAATGGGAACGCTTTTGTTAACATTTTTGATCCATTTTTAACCCACTCGACGCCTTCATTAGAAATTTTATTGGCTATATCTACAAATGGTTTCAAAAATAAATTCATGTTAGGCTCTCGTTTATCGACCCATAAACCTAATAAAAACATATTCTTTCTACGGTCTTCAGGTGGTAATTCGTGACACATTCCATATATAGGCCAGATACTCGTAGAACCTGATTTTGTAGCTTGGCACCCGTCTGTGTTAAATGTATATGATATATTACCAGGATTTCCTAAAACTTCTTTGTTTTCAGCAAATTTTTTGTACATTCTTCCATCATATATATCTTCTATTGACTCTTCACTTATTTTGTTCCTGTTGAAACGATAACTGAGTTTCGAATTGATATCTCGATTTTCCAAAAATCTCTTCAACTGTTCTTGAAAATCGAACATGACAAAATAAGATGACTCATTGTTCCGAAATGCTCTTTTACAATTTGGACAAGATATAGTTTCAGTCATGTTACTTTTTTCCGATTGAGTTATACTGCAATGGCAATCCGGACAATAGAAATGAAACGTACAACTGTTTGTAAATGACAATTCTTTGAAGAGTTTGTATTTTGATCCTGGAACTATATCGCGATTGTATAACGCGTTGATTAAAGACAATATTGCCACAATAGCGACCCATGGTAGTGAGTATTGTTTTTCAATCTGTAGGGCCATCAGGACTGCTTCTCCGACTAGCGTTGAAGTACAGTTACATAAAGTTTCGGTTAAATAATTGTACTTATGATCTTCATAAACCTGACAATAATTATTAATAGAAAATTAATAAATGTTTTTCTTTGAAAAGAAATTTCTTTAAAGAAATGTGTTCAAAGTATAATCTTTTGAAGGTTACAATTAAATAAAACATCAAGCATTGTTCAAACTTTGACTTGAAAACAGGCCCCTTTTTGATAAGGGTTTGGGGATGGGGAGGGTTAATCAGGTCAAATTAATTGCTTGATGGCTCATTTTGCAGTGGGGAGTATATCTCTAGAGGTTTTTTCTACGATGGATATTACTAAAATGCCTTAAATTTGAAAATGACCTATTTTTGGACCTTTTCAAAGAAATCAGTTTTTTTCTTAAATGTATTAGTTCTGAATAACATTTGGAATACGTCATAAAACGTGACACTAATTGTGTGAGTTTCGTTTCAAACTGCTATAAGAAAAAAATTTTTTTCAATAAGGAACTACCATTTGCATTTTAATATTTACGTGCCTCGTTTAGATCATCCTCTGTATTACTATCACTGTCTAGGTTTTCCATGTTTTCATCCCAATTAATAATATCTTCAGCTCCTATTTCATTAACGTCCTGAAAAGTATTCTGATTAGCAAAAATTCTAGTAGAAAATTTGGAAATTTATGATACAACGATAATTCAACCTCGTTGAACTCTGCCTGTTCAAAGTAAAAGATTTCAGTATCCATTTCTTCATCCTGATCTAAGGCCGTATGTTCAACTTCTTCCTCCTGATCTAAGGCCGTATGTTCAACTTCTTCCTCCACTTTATGGTACACTTCTTGATATTTATAATTGGTATTAGCATGAGTTTCGCATGTGTACAGCGCTGTATCGTTATTAACTTCAATCTCAGATGAAGTTGAACAATTTGTTGTTGTTGTCGCCTAAGAAAAAAACGAAATCAAATGTACACGAATATATGAAACAAAAATTACGTATTAAGTTTTTACTAAGTAACTAAATTCAATTAAGTTACACATTACAAAATTAATAGATATTCTTATATACTTATACACTCTAAGCATAATAACATTAACGTCTATGTACGTTCGTAAGCACAAAAATTGTATAATTATCATTTCAATAGAAAAGTCTTAAAAAAACTCAAGTTTTTTTTATCGTTTTGATATTATGATCGAATTATTTGGGGTACAGTGTTATTGACACTTTAGCACCGGTCATCGACACAATGTGTTAAAAAGAGACAGATATATACTTGTCAATGTTAAATGTCGATAACCGGTTCAACTACACTATATAAATACAAATACAGAGCCGAAAATATTTAAATCTAACGACGCTACTACTACGACTTTAACATCACAATTCAGTTTAATCTCAGGGAATCATGCACGTGAAAAACATGAAATACGTGCTGTGTGCCAACTAACCCCTGTAGCCCACATGCCCTATTTTCCCTAACTCAAATCATTGAAATTTACTATTATCAAGTAATAAATACAATTATTTGAAAATGGCTACTCCATGTATTGATTTTAAATATTAATATTGCTTGTTTGAAATAAAGATAATACCGTTAATAAACCTTCAAAACCTCTATCGGGTAGCTCGATATTGCAGGTTTCCTTCGATTCGACAGCATGAGAATCATCTTCGGGGTTGCTTTCTAATGTAAGCTGCTGCAAAAGTATTTAAATTGTATATCGTAAATGTCAACATTTGTACAATGTGTCATTTCAGCATTTAATTAACAAAATATAATACAAATAAAAATACAAGTGATTGAATGCAGTAAATTCCACAGAAGTAAAGCGATCCCTGTGGTTTACTACCTAATTACAACATAAAATATATTGGGACAATCGCTCAAGATTGTCCTAATATACTTAATACACGGCTCTATATTCCAGTTTTTCCCACTTGTTGAACAAATACGTTATTGAATATTTGATAACATTTTCCTAAAAATATAGAATCCATTCGTACTTATTTCACATGGAATTTGCGCAATGCTGCTGAAAAGTCATTGTTATAGAGTTACGAAGTTAGAGTTTTATTTAATTTAATTTTTCAAGGTTTTCATTTTGGAAAAAACGATCTTTAGTGCCCTTAGTTTTTCATGGGAGATTTTTGTTTTTCAACCCGATTTATATTTTATTGACGATCATTCTATTTTTTTTTGGAATAAAATATTATCACTGCAAAATTTTATTCCAAAAAATTCTCCCCTGATAAATTTTTTTGCACAAAAATCGTATTAAGTGGTGTGCATTTTTGCAAAAACTTCGTGTCAAATTCATGCAACATTTATGCAAAATTTTCAGCAAACTGTTTTATCGACGAAGTTTCATAGTTATATACATAGCTATGTATAGTTATAACTAGAAAGTTATAGTTATATAAATTATAGTTATTTTATATTATGCAAAATTTTATATGTATTATTACACAAACCCTAGAATGCACGGCTTATTTCTACTAAATGTGTTGCGCGTAAGCGAATCCCGGCTTAGTGTTCGTGTTACTGGGGTCATAAGGTACCCCACTTGTGCATTCTACGGTTAACGTAACAATATTTTATTTATATTGTCTGAATTTAAAATTCATAATGAAATGAAATTTTAATTTATCTGAAAATAAAATAGTAAGTTTTGTGGTTAAACGGCTAGTTCATAATGCAGTTTCTTTTATTTATCATGAATTTTGCTTTAATTTCGTACAAATTTGCGGACACTGCTTAGTGCAAGCGATATCGATGCATGCTGATGAGTTATCAGGGTCAATTATTTTTGCCAAAACTTAGAATTTATTTACGAAATAATAACGTCCCATTTTGAACTTAGGGCACTAAATAACGTTTTTTTCAAAAAACAAGTCTTAAACAAATTTTATTCAGAAAAAGCATAATCTAGTAACTAATGGTTGACATTTCGTCTTAAAAAGAATTGGCTGAAAAATTGGCCGCTTGGGCCCTGTAACTAAATTCGTTTTAGAAAAATTTTGTCCTTCACGAATCCCAGGGTTTGCTTTAACAGCATTTAATTAGCCCAGAATATTGGAAAAATAAATAAACATTTTTTTATTATTAGTTCATCAACCTGCTTTACATTAAAGTAAGCTTAACCTTTTTTCTATAAAGAAAATTTAGAAAGGCTGGGATTTGACCTTTAAGCATTCAAATAGCCTAAAATGAGCCTGAATTTATTCGTTATAGAAATTAGTGTTTTACTAATGAGTGCGCCCTAGCTTTGCTGGCATCTTCTACTATTAAAAATGACATTACTCAAATTTTATTTTACATTCTTTATAGATAATTTCCATTGCATAAATAAATTATTATTTTTACTCAATTGAAATTATTGCACGGATATGGATTTTTCTTCATGTAAAGGAGTGCAAAACATAATTTGAGGATCAAAATATTCAAAATAAAATTGAGGAAACTATGCTTATGACGTGTATTTACAATGCAACCATTAGTTGCACTAACTTATCATTGATAAATATGCTGTACTTTCATTAATTATGATATTAGGAAATTTTTCATTATACTTAACTTTGAATCGGCACTTTTCGAAGTTAAGTATAAAAAAATGTTAAGCTGGAACTATGAATCGTACTGGAATATTATACAATGTAAAAGTAATTATACAAAGTATTAAATTCAGTTTTACCGAAAATTGTTAAATAAACGACATTTTTCATGCATTTGCTGTAATAAAATATTTGTAAAACGTGCGAGAAAAAATGTCAACAATTGTATGCAATAATATCAGAAATTATAAAATCTTATTATAAAGGACATTTACCGAATTTAATCTCTTTCGTCTTCGATATACAGTAGATCTACTAGGTTCTTCATCTTGTGAATCTTTGTTTAAGTAAGATTCGTAATTTTTATGAGACATAATTGCAATATCTGAAATCGAGTAATATGATTTTTCAAATTTAATGATACATAATAATTCAGAACAACCAAATATTATTTTTCATAACTAGTGACCGTGTGCAAACTAAGTTTTTCCGCACTAGTTCGGAAAATGAGTTTTTGCACACGAGCGACGTAGTCACGAGTTACTTTGCGCACGGTCGCTCGTTATGAAAAATGTCGTTCGACGCACGAGCGCGACGCGCTCTTGTATTGAAATATACTATTTCACCACAGGTGTTGCGAAAGTACTCATTTTCGAACGAGCTCACTAACCTTTCAGGACGAAAATGACCACTTTCGCAACACTTGTGGTGAAATAGTATATTACGTCCGAGGGCGCCACTGCCCTCGAGGCCGATACGATGTTTTTCGTATCGCGGAGCGGACGGAAATTCAGACATTGCCGCCCTAGGACAGAAAAAAGGTCGAGGGCGTAGCCCGAGACAGTTTTCCGCCCGCGGGATGGCAGTTGTTCCAATTTCGTCCGCTCCCTAGATAAGAAAAATATTATTCGT
>JABFPQ010000485.1:0-11500 GCA_022817265.1 Masnerella sp. ZL-2020
GTTTGCTTTTTTGAAACGTTAACTCTTTAAGTCCCGAACGGACAATTTTTCATAGCTTTTTTCAGCAACTGTTATTGTTGTAAAAACGGGTCGTAAAAAATTCTTACGACATCATTTTTGACGCCAAATTCATCGATTTTTCAGAATCTAACATCAGAATTCATTAAAAATTTGATAAAAAAAGTTACACGTTATAACTGCAAGCAGTTATAATCCCTTCGAGGGGAAATTTTGAATCGAATAAGAAAGAGAACTTATTAAATAATAAGAGAAAATTAATAACACATCAACTATTTTTCAACTCATCAGTCTGTATATCGTATACAGGCTAGAATACACGCTCGCTACGCTCGCGCGTATTCTAGTCTGTATTCAAACGACAGTTGGTTATGTGTGTGTGTGCCCCTTAAGGCCTATTCCCTTAAGGCGAACCCTCAAGGTGACCCCTTAACATGACCACTTAATGTGATCCCTTGAGGTGATCCCTTAAGGTCAATCCCCTTAAGGTGACCCCTTAAGTTCAATCCCTTAAGGTCAATCCCCTTAAGGTCAAACCCCTTAAGGTGACCACTCAAGGTCAATCGCTCAAGGTCAATCCCCTTAAGGTGACCCCTTAAGGTCAATCTTTTTAAGGTGACCCCTTAAGGTGACCCCTTAACGTAGATCTCCTCTTAAACTCAATCCTCTTAAGGTAAACCCTTAAGGTAACCCCTTAAGTTCAATCCCTTAAGTTCAATCCCTTAAGGTCAATCCCCTTAAGGTCAAACACCTTAAGGTGACCACTTAAGGTGACCCCTTAAGGTGACCCCTTGAGGTGACCTCTTAAGGTGACCCCTTAAGGTGACCCCTCAAGGTGACCCCTTAAGGTGACCCCTTAAGGTGACCCTCTATGTATGGAGGAAAGAGGTACGACAGGCGGGAGGGGGGATAAACAAGGAACCGGAGCGGGAGCAATAGGGAAATAAAATTTCCCCAAAAAAATACATTTTTTAAAAAAGATGAAGTATTTGCTTTGAAAATGAAAGAACCAATTCCAGTCCCTTCTTTTTGTATGTGGAGAATGAACCTTCAATAATAATATTATAGGGGGTGTTACCTGAAGCATAGTTTGGATAAACTATATCAAACAACATGCGAATAATACTTGAGAATTCATTACCAAAATTCAAGTAACAAAACAATTTAATTCGCAGATAAATAATTTAATTCATATATAATGAGAGATTTGTTCTTCATGAAGTCGCTTATCCGTAATTTAGTCCCGTTCTACTATTCTTTATTTACTGTTTGAGCACTGAGAGTAAACCCTTAAATTCGCAATATCTAACTCTTATTTAGACAAGTTTCAGTTTGCTTACGGTCTAAATATAAAATCGTTCGTTTTCTTATATTGTATAATTAATATTTCGTTTGAATTTTTCTTTAGCAATGAATATGAAATATTAAAAACAAGAAACGATGTTACTACCATTGAATTAAACGGATAACATACGCTAAACAAAAAAACACCACTTAAACAGTCAACAACAAACAATCAATTTATAATAACAAATAAACATAAACTCTGAAAACAATCAAAACCACTAAAAATTTATGGAAAGAAATTGTTATTTACTGCATAAAAATCTCCACTTTTGACAGTTTACATGTACATTAGTTTCAACTATAATGTAACAGGAACACGCAATTTTTTTTCTGTCAAATACATACGTTATGGCAATATAAGAATATTCTTATAATAATAATAGACCTCTATCTATTCGCGAAAGGATTTCAAAATCCTCTCTATATGTCTTAAAATTTTCGACTACAAATCGTACGGATTTTTTTTACATAATATACATATTTTTTATATTCTCATTAAGAAAAGTGAAAAATTGATTCATTATATTTGGTTCAATAAATCTGTATAATTTATATAGCATATAATACAATTACGAATAACAATATCGATAGTTTGAAGGAGCTCATTAAACAATCAAGGAACTATAGTGTACAATTAAACCGTCTAATTGATTTGAAACTGTTTCAAATAGTATGTTAAGATAAATTTATAATACAAATAATTAAAATAAATCGTTAATAGATATATCTTTAAAAAGTCTCCTTATTTCTGGAGTTATGAAAGTTAGCAATGCTAGCATATAACGATATATAGGTATAGGCCCTTTTTAAATTATACCACATGATATAAAAAGGTGATGTACTACTGAAAATATATTAAGCGAAATGCCTTTATGCATCACTCAAACAAGATAAATTCATTTTCATAACAGTTTTAAATGGAAAAGAGGAACCGAAATATTGTTCGAGAGATATTTCGAGTGGTTTCTATATAAGATCAATTTTTCCCAAATGCGCAAAAAAAGTGCCACATCCTAAATTATTATATATATTTATTTACGTTTCGGCCTTGTTTGGCCTGGAAACAACTTTGGTTTACAATTTTTACATTTATCACATGAAATACATTTACATTTACATATTCAATATAAGATTTAAATTAATACTTAAAATACTTCACACTTATATACAGTCTATATGCACTTATTTTACACTTATTTATAATCATTTCCTCGAAACTGCACTTTTTCTTCGATTTTCTTCCTGCATCACTCGATCTTGAATTGCGGTGGTCCTCGACACTTTCAGTTTTCAGTCCTGGTGTTATCCTTCCTTGTTTTCTTCTTCTGACTTTCTGGTTTCGGATTAACGTCTGCAGCGAACCGCCCCACCGCACCCGAGCTACTCGGTCCACCCGGGCCGCAGAGCGGCGCACCACCTACGCTTTCCTACTCCCTTTCAGTCTACCCTCTCCATCCTTTTTAGTTCCCTCTCTATATTCTTGAGTAGCTCCATCGTTTCCGGATCTCTTTTCTCTCCTAATATTCTTCTCAACTTATCATGATGGAATCCTTTCACTTTTTCAGACCATTTTCTTGTTTTTCCGCATTCTGTCACCCAATGCTCGAGGTTTCCCCATTCTCTATCACATAATTTACACTTCCTTTCCGTTTCTTTCAGCCAGTATTTATTTCCATTTTCAAAGTTTCCGCACCTTACTCTAGCCTTTAACTTTATTTCCTTTCCTGATCTACACCTTTCAATATATTCTGGTAGCCCGTCCTTCATTATGTACTTATATCTTTGATTATACTTTGCATCTATTATTTTGCTCTCTGATTCTTGTTTTTGAATGTCCTTGCTTCTTTCTTTCAACACTTGCCACATCTCACCTCGTCTTTCTCGTTCCAAATCCACCCATGTACTACTAAATCCCAGTCTATTTAAGAAGTTTTCTTTTTCTCTGCTGTACAGTTCCTTTCCCTTTTTATCTTTCTTCTCTTTCCAACACTTTTTTATCAACCTATTATCCTCAGTTTTCCCAACTTTTTCTTCAAACTTCAGTGCTCTCATTCCCCACGCATCCATCAATTTTTCTATTTGTAGTTCTTTCCTTAGTATATATCTTGGTGTACAAAAATCCAATCCCATTGTCCATCTGAAGTAATCTTCTTGAACCTTTTCTAATTCCTTTCTTTCTTGCCATCCCCAAATTTCTGCTCCATACGACATTACACTTCTTACTAGATATTCAAACAGTTTTTTTCTTCTTTTTATATCGCCACTACAGATTCGTTCTCCCAGTCCCCAAACTTTCTTTGCAGCGCATATTCCTTTGATCTTTAATTCTTGTATGTGTTTTTTATATCCTCCATTGCTTTCAAAAATAAATCCCAGATATTTAAACTCTTTCACCTCTTCTATTTCCTTTCCTTCCCATTCCCATTTCTCTTTTTTCTCTCTAGGTTTTCTTCCAAATACTAATATTTTTGTTTTTCCAGCGTTTAGTATAAGATCCCTTCCTTTCAAAAACTTTCTTGTACTGTCTAAAATATCCAACATGGCTTCCCTTCCTTCGGCTAATAGGACCATATCATCGGCATAAGCCAATGACCATATTCTACATTTACCTATCCTTACACCACCAATCTTTCTTTTCTCTAGGGCCGTTTCCAAACCATCTAAGTATAAATTAAACAAGGTTGGGCTAAGCAAACAACCTTGTCTAACTCCCTTCGTTATCCAGAAGACGTCCGTCATCTTATCTCCTCCTCTTACTCTCGCTCTCGTTTCCGTGTATAATTCTTTGATTCGTTCTATAAGGCTTTTCTTTATCCCTGCTCTTTCCGTGACTTCCCATAACTTGTCTCTGTTCACCGTATCGAATGCCGCTTGTAGATCTATAAACGTTGCATACACTTTCCTTCCTTCCTGTTTAGCTGTTTGGACCACGTGGTTTAAAATATAAACATTATCCATTGTAGACCTTCCTTTTCTGAAACCTGCTTGCCCTTCGCGAATGCACTTGCCCCTTTCTATTTCTTCTTCTAATCTGTTTCTCAGGATTTCCGTGTAGATCTTATACGCAGTGGAGAGTAGCGATATTCCTCTATAATTCTTCGTGTCTTCTTTCTCACCTTTCTTGTATAGTGGAACTATAATAGCTTCCTTCCAGTCTTCTGGAAGTCCTTCCCCTCTCCACACTCTCTTCATTATTGCACCTAGTTTCATGATAATTGCTTCTCCTCCATGTTTCCATGCTTCATTTGTGATGCCATCTCCTCCTGCAGCTTTTTTCTTCTTGAGTTTTTTAATTGCCTTCGTGATTTCTTCTGTTGTTAATTCTTCCTCTTCTTCCTCTTCTATCACTGTTCTTTCTTGTCCAGTCTTTTTTTCTTTGGTTCCGTCTAATAATCTACAAAAATGTTCTAACCATTCTTCTTCTTTTATATTATTCTCTATATTTACTCTCTTTTTCCTATGTCTGTTTATGAAGTTCCAAGCTTCGTTTTCCTGTTTGATATTTCTCAGAGACGCTTCTTCTTCATCTTTATATTCTCTTTCTTTATCCTTGCATAATTTCCTCCATTTTTTCCTTGCTTCCAGATACTCCGATTTATTTATTTTTCCTTTTTTCCACTTATTGTATTTATTCTTAACTTCTCTCTTACTTTTTGTACATTCCCTGTCCCACCATTTTCTGTACCCTATTTTTCTATCCTTGATCGTTATTTCTTTTTTCGTTACTGCTCCCTGGATTGCACTCTTTAGTTTTACCCATTCTTGTTCTACCGTTCCTGTGTTGTCTTTTTCATTACTCCAATCTTTTAGTTTTTCTTTAAAAGCTGCAATATCTTCTTCCGTCCATGATAAAATTACTTTCTTTTTTAGTTCTTCTTTTTCTTTTCTCTGGCGCTCTCCTTTCATCGTTACTATCAACGGCAGGTGGTCGGATTCTACTCTATTTCCTATTTCAAACTTATCAACTTTGTACCACATGTTCTCGTCCACTACCACGTAGTCTATTACTGAGTTTCCTCTTCCGCCAACAAAAGTGTACTCTCCTTCTTCATCTCCTTCCATCAGACCATTCAATAATTTCCAACCTTTCTCTTCAAAAGTTTCTATCATCTTTTTTCCTTCCTTGCTTATTATTCTATCTTTGCTTGTTCTTCTTATTATCTTTTCTTCTTCTTCTTCATCTATCCATTTTCCTAAGCTTCCTGTCCTTATGTTAAAATCCCCTCCTATAATTATTTCTTCTCCCTTCCTTTCTTCTAAGTTATTCAATATTGTTATCCTTTCTTCTAGATTGTCCGAATTATAAATTGAAAATATTTTCATACTCCGTCCATTCTTTTTTATTGTTGTGCAAATTAGACCTTCCTTAATCCTTTCTATTAATCTACTCCCTTCGCCTAACATGGTCTTCCTTACTCCAATCAGTATCCCTCCTTTTGCTCTACCTTTTCTATTTTCTTTTTTTGCGTGTGTTGCCTCCCAGCTGAAATCTCTGTCTAGCTTGTTTTTCAAGCTTTGCCATCCATTTTCCTCTACCCAGGTCTCTGTTAAGCTAATTACATCCATCCTTTCTACGAAGTTCCAAAATGCTCTATCTTTACTCATAAGACCTGCCACGTTCCAAAAGACAAACTTCATCCCCTCTTCTATTTTCCTTTTATTACCCTCAATGTTTGTCTGTGTCTCTATTTTTTTCTTTTCATCTTTCTTTGTTACCCCCCCTTTTTTCGTTGTTCTCTTTTTCCTTTGTCCTAGTTGTTTCCACTCACTTAAAAATTCTCTCTGCTTTGCCTGGTTGTTTCTCCGCCCCCTTTCTTTTCATTTTCTTTTTCCATTATTTTTTCCCACCTGATCCACGTTCCTTGTAACCAAACTTTTCCCAAACCTACTTTTGCCTCTTGTCCTTTTTCTCTTTTTTCTTTCACCCATTTTTGTATCTCTACCTGTCTTCGTCTTTCTTCATAGCTCAGATCATGATCAATGAAAATACGGGTCTCTTTCAATTTTCCCTTATTCACCAACACTTCTCTTTTATATTCACTTGAAGCCATTTTAATCACGTATACTCTTCCATTCCACCATGCCTTTTCTATTTTTACCTTAATATCTAATTTTTCCTCAAAAAACCTTTCAACGTTTTCTTTCATATTCTTTCCATCCCATTTTATTGCTCCTTTCACAATTAAATTATTTTTTCTGCTTTCCCAGTCCAAATTTTTTACTAACTCTTGAACTCTTTTAGCTTCGCTGTTCGACCAATTGGATTTCATAGAGCTTGCCAGACTCCAACAAGAACCTCCAATGCCGCCCGATTTCACACTTGCTCTCTCTTCTTCTGTCTCACTTGCTTCTTTCTCTTTCTCGCAGATCCATCCTAATATCTTGTCAACTTTACTTTCGAGTTCTTCCACTCTTTCGTCACACTCCTTTATTTTCTTTTCGAGCTGTTCTCTTTCTTTGTCAACCTTTTCCCTTTCTTTTTTCATCATTTCTATATCTCGCTTGCATTGTCTAATCTCTTCTTCTAATCTCTCTTCTGTCTTTGTTCCTTCGCCAAAAGACACTTTCTTTGTATTTAGAATTCTATCCAGTGTTTTCTGTGCATTGTCCTTTACTTTATCTTTTTCTTTTACCTTTTGTTCTGTTTTTTTACTTCCATCCTTTTCTCCTAACGTCCTTTGCATTTTTAGCGGCATCGCCCCTAACCTCACTTTCTTACCTTTTTCTCAAACGGCTTTTTCTATGCTTGTATTCCTTTCTTATCTCACTTTTGATGTCCCCCTGTCTCCTGGAAGCCTCAGCGTCCACGCCGTACACACGAAACACGACCTACGATTAATTTTCTTCCGTTGTTTGTAAGAAAAATCGCGAGTCATACACGAGCACGTCCGAACACTACGCCGCCATTTTCCAAAGTCGACTGAAT
The DNA here is from genome assembly GCA_022817265.1 of Masnerella sp. ZL-2020. NCBI lineage: Eukaryota > Metazoa > Arthropoda > Insecta > Hymenoptera > Scelionidae > Masnerella > Masnerella sp. ZL-2020. The sequence goes on from JABFPQ010000485.1 coordinate 7,292, forward strand.
TTAATAATTTGGTTTTAATTTTTCAAATCATAACAATTTAAATAAAACACTCTAAAAATCTAAGTTATTTAAAGATATTTAGACATTTTCAGTATATCTTCTAAGAAAAAGTGTCTTAAAATAAGACACTTTATAATAAAAATGTCTAAAAGTATGTTATTAATTTTTGGAGTGTATCTGATAGTATATAATTTTTTATGGTAATGTTTTTGGTAGTAAATATTAGTTTATATAATATAAAGATTGTAATTTACAATATTCCTAAAAACACTTTTCATTTTCAGGTGAGAAAACTAGAAATAACAAATGACAATTCAATCGTGGAAGTTGGAAGAGAAGTTGTGCCTTTGGAAGAACATAAAAAATGCAGGTGTCTATGCAGAACAAAGGCAGAGGTACGACATTTGAAATGAATTATTCAATGCTGAAAAGCAAAAACATTACAAGCATTTTATGCATTAAACTTTGATAACATAGAACATGTTTAAAAAGTCACTGAAAGCTATTCCTAAAAAAAATATAAACAAATCTACGTTTCAAACAATTCATTATATTTATACATTTTATATATTTAAACAATTTTTTGCAGCATTGCACGAAACGTCAAGTTTACGTACCAGAAGAATGCAGATGTGCTTGTTTAAACACAGACGAAGAGAGGAAATGTGCAAGTATTGGTAACAAGTTATGGAATCCAAATTTCTGTGCTTGTTTGTGCAAATCGTCACAGTCGTGCAATAGTGGCTTCGAATTCGATGAAAATACCTGCAGGTGTGAACAAGACCAAGCTTCTAGTAATAACTCTGGCTACTCTCACGCTAACTCTGGCTCTTACCCTGGTGCTGATATTATTTGTAAGATTCGATGAACGAATCGCTTCATCTTTACTCTACTTTCTATCTAACTATTTCTTTTCTATCTAACATTTTAATCAATTAACATAAATTAATCAAATTTTTTATTTAATCAATTATTTTGTTTATTTTATATTTTAATCCTATTTGTATAACTTTCTACTAATAGCCAGGAATTATGGAAATTATTTACATATATTTAAAATAAATATTCTGCAATAAACATATGTTATATTTATTGCAGGAAAATTGTTTTAAATTATAGATTTTTAAAACTTTTGTCTTATGATTATTATTTAGATGCATAAAATTTATGTAAATATTACTAAACAATGATGTGTTACATTTATGAAAATTTCTAATAAACCTGGCTATTAGACTTTATTATTAATCTTTCAATAATAATTTCTTTATCAATAATTTGAAATGATAAATAATGTATCAAAATAATTTAAAAATTAGCATTATTCAATAAAAAAACGTTTTATTACAGTTGTAGAATAATGTCACCTCGAAGATTATGGTCCAACGACAGAATAACGACGAGTTACAATCACCAACCATTGGGACGAACCGCAGAAACGCCAATTATTTTTCCATTGAATGCAAATGATCCGCGAAGGAAACCGAAAGAAGATCCGGAAGAAAAATGACGATTTCAAATAAAACTCAACATGGTACCAAAAACGTCATCAAATCGACAAACGCGAACTCTGGAAAAGTATTCCTTGCAGAATAATTTTCAGCAATAAATGATGGATACATTGTTTCAATATTCACGAAGCGAAAATAGTTTGAAATAAAGTTTCTTATTTTTATAACGACGACTGTAAATGTTATTGGATTGTAAAGTATGCCAAAAGTTTTTTGTTCCTTTTTCTACGTTTCTTTCAACATTTCTTGCTGATGTTATTTTCGTTCACTACTTTAGTGTTAATTTCGTCTACATTTATTTCTGTATTATATTACTGAATGTAAATTTCATGATTGTTGTATTGGGTTAGCATTAGTAAATTATTTTGCGTCTTTAAAGATAGGTTGTAATAGATTTATAAGCGAGATGGGCACGATTAATGCGTATATATTTTAAAATCTGTAACGATTGAAAAAGTGATAATATTCAGAATAAGTATAATGTAAGCTATTAATTATGAATTAAAGGTAGTGTTTTATAAACGAAGCACAATCGAAATAAAGTCAAGTTTAATTCTTTATACTCTATTCTTTAGTTACACATGTAGAATAGTACGTTTTGCTTTATATTCGTTTATCTAAACGAATTTTTCAGTAGGTACTTTTATTTTAGCTTAGTAGTTATATTGTTAAATATTTCTAATCGACATTAACATGATTTTGTAAGCATGTCATGTAAAATCTATTTAATAAGTTATTACTTAGAAATTTATATCATTGCATAAATGTAAACTGGATACGTGCATTTATGTACATACGTATTTATTATTTTTGTGAAAAATATTGTGCAATGTTGTGAATAAAAAAGTTTACCAAAAATGATAAGAATTCGTTTTGGTTTTTTTAATTATAATAAAGCAATAATTAATTAAAAGGGATCAAACTTACAGCGATGAAAATTTTGTGCTTCGGATGTTCACGATATAACTGTTTATATTCAATTGAATTTGGAAAATGATTGCATGCAGATTTATGAGGTTGATGAACTATAATGAAAATATTTACTAAAATTGAATGGCAACTAAAATTGAGAGCTTTTATTCAATTTAATATTTGTATTATACAATTTTTGATTCTTTAGCATATATATTGATGTTTTTTATTCTTATAAATGAAATTTGTATAATCGGAAAATATATTATTGTGTACAGTAGTTTTTTATGATAATGTTTTTTTTTACAGTTTTCAAAACATGAATATTAAATTGAATCATACATTTATTATTTATTCTGATTTACAAAATTTTGAATATATTGAATTTTTAATTTGTTAGGATTCCCCCTTCTCTTATTAGGGTTTTTTTTACAAAATAAGTTGGTATACCGATTGGAGCAGTATCTAAAGAATTGATGCATTCAAAGCATGAAAATCAGCTGTAACACTTATTGCACTTAACACAAAGATTTATTTAAAATAATCTTGAATGAGATAAGTGTCATTGTTTATATCAATCAATTAAATCAACAACAACAATACACGAATATGACATCCAAGATGTCAAAAAGACAGAAAACTAACCTCGACAAAGAAGGTAAAAGATAAAAATAAACTTTACAATAATTTTGAAAATTTATTATCATATTTGTTGATATTTTTTTTTGAAATTCAGAATTTTACATTACTTATGACAAAATATACATTTTTATTCCAACAATGTTACGATAAATTACCTTTTTTGATAAATCTGCCTTTGCTATATTGTAGAAAATGATGAAAAAGAAATTAAAAAAACCAAAGCAACAAGAAATCGCAAAGCTCCTGTCAATAAAAATGAAAAACTTGAAGAAGACATGAAACAAATTGAAGATCCTCCAAAAACTGACTTAGAAGTTGCTCTTTCTGCGGAGAGACTGTCATTTACATTTTTTGATACACCTTGTGAAGAATTGGCTCAAAATCTTCTAGGTAATATAATAAAATAAATATCTATACAATAATTAATTTTTTATAGCATAATAACAATTATAAAACTTGTAAATATAAAAATTTAGCATGGTGTAATTCAATATCAAAAATTTTACATACAAATCAATGTTTTTATACAATTGTTCTCTCAGAAAATAATAACAAATTATCTTATATTTCTTATAACCTATTTTTATTATTTATGCAACAGGAAAAATTTTGATACGAAAACTAGAAGATGGTACAATATTAAAAGGAAAAATTGTTGAAACTGAAAGTTATTTAGGAATCATTGATAAAGCTTCTCAAACATACCAAAACAGAATCACTCCCAGAAATTTGCCAATGTATATGCCTCCTGGTACAACATATGTCTATCTAACTTATGGAATGTACCACTGTTTCAATATTTCAAGTCAAGGTATTTATTAATCATCTACCAATTTCACAATATATTTCTTATATCATAATACACAATTTGATACAAATATTATTACTTTAAGCATAATAATTAACTTAAATCTTTGTTAATATAAAATTTCTAATGAGATATGATAAATAAATATGGAAAAATCGTAAAACCAATGATTTTTCAGGTGTAGGATGTGCAGTTCTTCTACGAGCTCTAGAACCCTTAGACGGTTTCGAGAAAATGGAAAATCACAGAAACATGAAACCCAGAACAAACCAAATAAAGCCAAATACAAAAAAGTTCAAGAAGCACGAACTATGCAACGGACCCTCCAAAATGTGCATG
>JABFPQ010000486.1:0-11492 GCA_022817265.1 Masnerella sp. ZL-2020
ATGTAACATTCTTAATGCGAATTTAAAATATTACCGAAAAAGCTATGAGATCTTGATGGACAATCACTTACAAAGTATAATATCCATTACTTAATGTAAGATTTCAAAGTTTTAAATTTAGTCATTATTGACATCGAAATTTTACATCTGAATCGAGATTTCGTTCAGATTTGCCGAAAAGTTGGAAATTCATCAAAATCCGGAAAATGTGCACGTTTTTGATTGTTTGGGATGATTTAGACAATTTTACGAAAGATTATAAAATTTCGTGGAAATGTTGGTCTAAATACGAGAAGAGTCTTGTTTTCGGCGTGAATTGGCTGAATTTCGGTTTTCTCTTCCCGGTCGCGGAATGATAATAAGTTACAGTTATGTGATAACGTTTGCTTTTTCGGAGCCGAATGTTTATTTTGTCGAGAGGTAACAGTTAATTGTTTGTGCTCTGCCAATGACCGGGAATATTAATTCAATTAACTACTTTTGATATAACTGTAATGATGTTGATTTGATTAATAATAATTAGATCTAACCTAATTTCAAATATTTCTAATGTAACATATATTCTTAAATTTTACATTAAAATTCTAAAATTTAAAAAAAAATAATTAATTTATATTACATAAAATTGTCATTTTTCTGTTTATGATTTATTTTATTAATGAAAAATTTATTATTATTGTAAATTGTGTAATTAATCAGTGAAATTATAAATAAATATTTGCACATCATTATTTAAAAACATTGAGTAAATATATATTTGAGATTTTAAATGAGCAAAAATTTGGAGTAATAAAAAAATTTTCATTTGTATTTAATAATTTTGTTAGTTTTGGATTTGTTAAAATAAAAACAATTAATCCTGGAATACATTATTTATCTGCATATAGTAATGTCAATGTGAAAGAAAAGTTTAAAAATCTCACATTGAACATTGTATGGTAATTTGAAAGCTCTTTTCTTCTATTTAAGGAGATCTTATTACATCAGCACAAAGGAAAGAGATATGTAAAATTATATAATCCTTTAAATTTATAATCACACGAGAAGTTATATCAAAAGACAATTGTGTCATTAGTACTTATTTCATAGATGTTATTGTAGCTTTTGTAAAGATTAGAGATTAGTTTCATGTTAAATCGTAAATCATTTCTAATTTTAGTCAAAATTATTAGTTTATAATGAAGGTATATCCTTTTTTTTGTTTGACAAAAAATGTTAATTAATAATTGCACATTAAAAAAACATATAATAAAAAATAATTTTTAATCCTTGATGATATTTGTCAAATATATTATTTATTACAAATAATATTGTGAAAATTATACAAACTATACAAAACGTAAAATAAATAAATAATAACAATTTTTAAACATAAAAAAAATATAAAATTCTATCATTGTTTAATTATAACGTTTAATCAAAGTTTAATTTAACCAATCAATCAGCTAATTATCAAAACAACAAACTTTTTGTTAATTCAGCAAAACATTTTCTTAATCATTAAAACATGATTCTTCTAATCATAATTTTTCTTGTCTGATATAAGATTATGTTTCACAATTCATCTTTTAAAAATACTCCATTTCATGCAATTTAATTATATGCAAGAGTGTAAGAAATAAAAAACAAATATATAATGCAGTAACCTCATTTATGTTTGTACTGCAGTTCCGTGGATGATCTATATTTAGGCTGGAATCATCAACTTTGATATAAATTAAAGATTTAAATTAAAAAATTACAAATTTTTTACAAGTCTTTACAATTTTTCTCAGAACAAGCAATTAACTTTTAACATTTTCATAACTTTATGAATAATTTAATGCAGAGTTACAATTTACATTTATTGCTAATGAGAAAAAAATAGTCATAAAATAATTCAACTTGCAATCTTCTCAATTATTTATGATTTTTCAATATTTAATAATCTCCACATTTTATAGAAAATGTAAACAATCTAAAAATATTGACAGATAAAAATAAAATATTTAAATATAAATTATTTTTGTAAAAAGGATGACCTGAAATATTTGTCATTCTAAATTCAAATTTGCTCACTTTTTGTCTCCTGCTTTGATTTCCAACACCTCAATTATATTTATAACTAGATGTGCACTGGACCAGTTTCACTCTAAAATGATATTTAATCTCGAAAGACTAATTTAACACTTCAATAGAATAACATCATAACTCAATTCACAGTTTTTGCATAATCACCATACATTAGATCTAGATTTGATATCGAAGAAAGAAATTCAATCTTTAAATAATCTATAAAGGATGTTTTGTTTTGCTGTATCTTGCATATAAATGACTATCTTCAAAGACACAGTATCTTAATTCATCAAAAATGAAATATAACGAAATAAAATTTAACAAAAAATTACGATGTGAAAATTGTTTATTAGAATTGGGAAGAATGATTTAAAAAAAAATGGAAAAACTTGATTTTTTTTTATTTAAATTCGTTTTTTTTTATTTAAATTAATTTTTTTCTTTATATCAAATTGACAATATAAAAACAAATATTAAAATATTTTTCATTAATGTTTTTCTGATGACATTTTAAATAATAAGGCGGTTTTTTTTAAAAGTAAATGTGTTTTTATGAATTTTGTGTAATTTTGATGTAATTTTGTTGAAAATTTTGAGTTTGAAATAGATTTTTTTGTTTAGAATTTAAAATTTATTTTTGTTTATTGAAATCCAGAAAACTTATACGTAATATTTGCAAATATTCTACATAATTACTTATATTGTATATCAACATAATTAACGTATATTTAAATTAATAATACAATACAACACAGTCAATTAAATAAAATTATTAAAAATTGAACTAACCAAAATATTTTTTAATTTTTAATAACTAAAAATTATACACATTCATTACGTTTTAATAAAAATTATGTATAAAAATGATATTTTACATTAAAAAATTAAATTGCTTGAATAAATTTTTTATCATCTTATAGAGTGTATAGTTTTGTCAATTATTATATGTGAACATTTCATTGACTTAAAATTAATACGATTGGAGTTGTGATTTTTTTTATGCAACTGCTGCAAAAAAATTATTTGTTTATAACATTTGCGATTTTGTTACTTTTGCAAAGTTATTAATGGGATAAATCCTTGTCATATAGTATTATTAAATTATAATATCTAGGTTTTGTAATTATTGGTAGTTGGTGAAATAGAGAATAGCGATAATAATAAAATAAATAGAAATAATTCTTTTATTAAATAAAATGCTTATCTCTTGTTTGATCTATCAATCTTGTTAGTTTTATTCAAAATTATCTATTTCGATTTAAATCCTGATTAAAAAGAAAAAATAATTCGATTTAAAACACGATTTGAATCAATGATTTAAACCAAATGATTTAAATCATGCCAACCCTGTTGTTTACTATTTGAGTTTACACTGTAATTTGGTAATTCCTAATAATTTTTAAATTTATTTTTATTGATTGTTACTCAAAAGATAAAAATCTGACGACAGCTTTTTTCTGAATTTCAGGCAATCCAGTTGAAGTTAATATATCAAGATAATGAGTGTAATTATCTCGCCATATGTCAGGGACAAAAGTTGATTGACTGAAAACGCTGAGTGGTGAATCCAATATCAAACGACTTACAAAACGTACTTATAAAATGTGATTGAAACCGTGCAATACTTAAAAATCGCTTGTTTTGTACTCTACGCCGATTAAGATTATATCAAATACAAATATATAAATATAAGACAAGCTTCTATTTGGATTACGCTTAAATACGTTAACGGCTTCTATTCTTTGACGAATTTGTACATTGAACTGAGGAGGATACAAAGGAGAAATATTTATTGACAATGCTTCTTGACGCACAATTGAATTTCTTTATCGACAGAGTGTAGCTAGTGTATTTATTTGTGTCCATGCGTTAATTATTTAATCATTCTGAGTGCCTTATATTGATGATACTGGTCGAGATAAAGAGGACAAATGGCTTGCATTAAGGTACCGAGATCTGTCTGTGGATCCAACGATGACATCAAAGCTGAATCTACACGTAGCATTATTCAGGTGAATTATTGCTTTTGCATACCTGAAACAAATACCATTTCAATAATAATATTTTTTCCACATTTCAAATATAAAAAATTACATTCTAAATAAATAAATAAATAAAAAGTAAATACATTTCACTTTACAACTTTGATTAATAAAACATTACTAAAATCTTTCAAATTAAAACAAATAATCTTAATAAATATTTTTCTAACATTGACTCAAATATTTAATCTTACAAAATCATGAAACATTATAATTTGCTACAAAAAAATAAAAATTAAACTCACAATATGAAAATAATCATTTAATTTATAATACTTTATTAAATGTTTGAATTTGAATTTTGAATTTGAATTGTTGAATTTGAACTTCCAATTTAAATTTTGACTTTTAATTTGAATTTGAATTTTGAATTTTGACTTTTAATCCGAATTTTAAATTTGGAGTTTGAATTTCAATTTTGAATTGGAATTTTAAATTTAAAGTTTAAATTTTGAAGTTTGAATTTTGACTTTTAATTTGAAATTGAAATTGAATTTTGAATTTCAATTCGAATTTATAATACTTTATTAAATGTTTGACTTTGTAATGATAATAATAATAATAAATCGATTAAATTGTATTGCTTTAGGTTTACACCGACTGGGCTAATCATTATCTAGAACGTGGTGGTTATAAACGAAGGGTATTAAATCTTCAGACAGATCTCTGTGATGGTGTTTTACTAGCTGATCTCATTGAAGCAGTTAGTGAGTATTTTAAAGTTTCTCTTCCTATAAAGATTTTTATTTAAAAAACACAGTTATATAATTCATCATGTTTCTCATCTTAATCGAAGAATCATGAATCTCCAGCTTCAATATAATATTTATTCATTCAAATAACGTTATTTCTTTCAGCTAACCAGAAAGTTGTCGACGTCAATCGGAAACCAAAAAATATCCAACAAATGGTTAGTAATAAATTTTCACAATTATTAATACATCATCTGAAATTAAATAAAAATAACTTTTTATGTTAAAATTTCAGAAATTTATATGTTCTCTCTTCAGAAGTTCAGTATATAAATATTGAAGAAAAAAATGATAATTTTATTGTTTCCAGTTGAAGTAAATTATAAAAAATTATAAATGATTAAAAGTCCACAATTACTATGTAATTAATTTTATGTTTTGTTACTTTTTTTCTACGTTTGATATGACGTGAGAAAATATAGTAGTGTCGTGTCGCAGAAATATATTTCCCACAATTATATCTAATGTAAACTTAACCTACTTTTATTCTAAGGGATTAATATGTTGATTTCCTGAGTTTAGCATGCCTATGAATAAACTATGTATTTCTGTATCACACTTCTTTTTCTTTTGACGTATCGGCGGTGTATTAGAATGTACCAAGGAGACAATATGCATTCTTCTTTTGGAATTCAAATTTCAACACGAAACGAACAATACTTGTTTTCGTCGGGGCGGGAAAATTTTTAAACAATTTTTTTCATCTGTCGTATTTATAATCAATCAATTTTATCATATCTACATTACAAATTGACTACGAACGAGTTTTGCATTTTAATGTGAAACGAAATGTGAGACAAATTTTAAAAAGAAGAGTTAAAAAACGTACAATATTAAAATATTTGTTATGGTTTATCGTATTTTTAATGTATAATTTCAAATTTTGCGAATTTGATTTGTTGGTTTTTTTAATTCTGTTAGTTTTATTAGTTTTGTTAGTTTTGCTAATTTCTTTAGTTTTGTTAGTTTCGTTATTTTGTTATTTATGTTAGAAAACTGTTTTTATTTTTATTAGTTTTGTTGGTTTTGTTAGTTTCGTTAGATTTGTTGGTTTTGTTAGTTTCGTTAGTTTTGTTCGTTCGTTAGTTTTGTTAGTTTCGTTAGTTTTGATGTATTTTTTACTTTATGATGAACTTACTACTAGGGGGAGGGGGCTCAAAAATTATTACAAAGTGTTTTTGCACTTTTAATTATGTGCCAACGTAACAGTTTCTTTAATGAAAGGGCTTATGTAATCAAGAAGTACTTAAAAAACGTGTTATGAGTTTAATTTCGAGGAACACGTCTACTTTACGAAACATCATATGCGGCGCCTCATCCGTTTTGATGAAAAAACCGGAACCCTTATTTATACAGGGCCTAACGTAAAGTAATTTTGAAAAGGTCGCTGTTTGGGGATATGATCTGCAGAAACCATTGAATTTCGCCGTTTATTACACGTTGAATAAACTTTGACTTCATAATAATAATTTCACTACTGTTTCTAATAAAATATATAAACTTAAAAATAGAATCCAAATTAAAGTATCTCGTGAAATCGACTGATAACTTCAAGGTTGAAATAACATTTTATCTAGATCAAACAAAAATGAGTGAAATAAAATAATGTTTAACCAAATAATGAATTGTTTTACTAAAAAATGTACATTATCATGAAAAACGTTTTAGTTTTCAATTTTTTGAAAAACTAAAAAGCTTTTCCTCGTTTTTTAATGAAAAAATACTTAACATAATCTTATTAAAGTATTATCAATTACTCGTCAAAGTGAAAAAGTTGAGTAACAAGTTTGAAAACAATGTTTGAACTATTTCACTATCGTGTCAAATAATATAAGAAACGTATAAGTCTGTCTAAGAAGTTGGACTTAAAATTTGAAGCTCGTTCACGAAGTTCTAACGGTAATGTAAACGGCGTTTGTGTGAGTATTTTTATATCAGGAGCCAATATAATGAGTACTTCCTTTATGTCTTGGTCTATTTATCGACCAGAAAGATTTCTTGGTTCCTAATGAGTGGAGCTGAATATAACTGAATATAACGAAAGATAAGTGTCAACAATAACAGAAAAAGTGTTGGATTTGATTGAAGGTATTTTTAGTTTGGATTTGGAAATATTTTTTCAAACTTTTCAGGGACGTGTTTCAAATAATGAAATTTCTAAATAAAAAACAAAAAACTTTACATCAAACTCTTTGTTTTTAATAATTTAAATTAAGTTATTAAAATTTAATGTTATTATTATTATATTTTATATTTATATTTTTTATATTTTGATAACAATTTTGATATTAAATAATAATTATGTTTTTTTATTTACAGATCGACAACGTGAGTTTATGCATAAGTGCTCTAAGAATTCTCGGAGCTGACGTTGGTGCAGTGAATCCTGGAGAATTATCAGCAGGTTCAACTCTCAGGCCAATTCTTGCATTACTGTTCGCCTTATCACGTCACAAGCAGCGAACAAAACAGCTTCAAGATATGCCTAAGTGAGTTGGCCTTTTTTTACATAGATATGTTGCCAACTACCCTACCTCTTCAACTGGCGAGTTGACCCTTAGAGCCCATCCCTTTCACTTTCCAACTCTTCCTCCTCACATTCCTCCCTCTGCTTCCTCGTTCGCGCTATGAATTCATTGTTGATTTTGCCTCTTAATTATGTTTGTAGTGTCTTTTAGATGGTAGAGTTGAGTACACTTAAAAGTCACTTTTGAAAAATGAAAGTGGTAAACGTAATTTAAGAGGCAAATTTATTGAGTCAATCAAGTTTAATTGATTGATTGATACTTTGATTGAAAAATTTATCATTAATCAATTAGACTTGTAATTAATTTATAGTAATTAATTATAGAAATTAGAGAGTTTAGTTTTTTTTATTTTTGTTGATTCAGTTTTGGTTTCGTTCCATTTTTATCATTGCAAAACTTTCACTGTTGAAACAGAAGTTTTTCAGTGAGATATTTTGGGAATACTGTATTTTTAGGGATATTTATTTCGTAGATTAGGAAGAAGCTTAAGAATTTTTAGTGGGGGAAAAGATGGTCGAAAAACGGTACTGAGGAAGGAATTTTTTTATCTGTAACAAGGCAAGATAAATAGTTCGTCTTCTGTCAACATTGTCTATCTTTACAGTTAATTATTTTTATTGCTTTATCAAAGGAAGTTCAAAATGAAAACTTATTGTTATATTTACAGAATTTACATAATGCAATTATTAAAAAATAAAAAATAAAAGAAAAATCTTAGTTATTTTTTTCATTAAAAATACGTAATAATAATAAAGAACAGATAAGTAGGAAATATCACTATTACCTACTTTAGCGATACTCAATATCTTTATATAAATTTCTTAGAAAGCGATACAGCCACATATTGTTATTATATAACTTTTATTATACTTTTATAAAATTACAATATAAAATACTTGTTTCATAAAGATGAATCAAGTTTTACAGAAAACATGATCATTATGATATACACACGTACATTCAAATCAAAAAGTAGAGAACGAAATAAACATAAATTCGTTGCCATTAAAATTCCATTACATTTTATCGCATATTTTCGCACTCTGTGGTGAAACCACGTCAAGTCCAAATCTTCAAACGAACCATTTTCCAGTGCTTTTAACTTAACCGGCAAAATCGTCTTCTTTTGCAACTCTCCATTACCGTTACAAAAGAGTGACAAAGAAGTCGCGATTTGCAAAGCGCCAAAGGAACAAACAAAAGCCTCCAATCAGTTCTTTCCTCCAGTTTTTGCTGTAAATTTAAGTGGTTTTCTTTGAAAGTTTTCAGGTGTGGTATAATGTTTAGAAGTACAAATGGTTTAGATATTTTAAAATTTTTTAATTTAAATATTTTGTATTTTATATAGATTTATGTTATATTGTGAATTTGCAAAGTAGCTGTATTTGTGTCGCTTTCTAAGTTTATGGTTTTGTATTAGATAAAAAAGGATGGAGTGATTTGGTGTGCAATAATCACTCTAAAATCTGGAAATACAAAAGTGTCTTAATTTAAGATGCCAGTGTTTTAATTTAAGACTTCAGTGTCTTAATTTCAGGCCCTATAATAATATGTTTGGTGTCTTATATAAAGACGTCAGTGTGTTAAATTAAGACATCAGTGTCTTGAATTAAGACATCTGTGTCTTAATTTAATATTTCAGTGTGTTATTTTAAGACGTCAATGTTTTAATTTCAGTCCCTATAGTAAAACGTTTGGTGTCTTAAATAAAGACGTCATTGTCTTGAATCAAGACGTTTGGTGTCTTAAATGAAGAGGGCAGTGTCTTAAATTAAGTCATCAGTGTCTTCATTAAATATTCCAGTGTCTTAATTTCAAACCCCAAACGTCTTATTTTAAGTCACTGACGTTTTAAAATAGAGATATATAGCAATAAACTAACCAACTGACTAACAAAACTAATTAATAAGACTAACTAGTTTAGTAATTAGCTAACTAACTAGCTAACTAAATACCTGACTAACTAACAAGATTAACTAGCTAAATAACTAACAAAACTAACCAGCTAACTAACTAGTTAACGAAATAGCTGACTAACTAACAAGACTAACTAGCTAAGTAACTAGCTAACTAACCAGCTATTTAACTAGTTAACTAAATAGCTGACTAACTAACAAGACTAACTAGCTAAATAACTAGCTAACTAACCAAACTAACCAGCTAGCTAACTATACAACCGTCCAACAAAACTAGCTAACAAAACTAACTAGTTAGCTAACTAAACAGCCAACCAACAAAACTAACTAGCTAGCTAACTATACTGCTAACCAACAAAACTAACTAACTAAAAAAACTGTCTAGCTAGCCAGAACCAGCTAACTAACTAACTAGCTAACAAACTAACATAACTAATTAGCTAGCTGACTAAACAGATAACTAGCTAATTAACTAACTAACTAATGAACTAAAAAAACTAATTAGCTGAGTATCTAGCTAACTAACTAACTTTTTTCCATCAAATCTCCCAATGCAAAATCGCCCCCCAGACCCCAACAATCACTTCCCAGTTCCTTCAGATTGCCCGCCCCATTGCCGCATTGCAAAACGATTAGTTCCTCCGCGATAAAATACTCCACGACCCGTCGTCTAGCGTGTAGGTGTCGGCATTAACAAGCGGTTTTGAAACGCGCTCGTCGATTAGTCCGAGCGGTGACCGCGCGCGGTATCGCACGCTTTGGGGTATCGCACGCTAAAAGGGAGCGTAGAGGTAGAGCAACGCGACAGAAGGAACGCGACGGGAATGAAGCCGAGGAGGAATGTTTAATGGACGGGCATCCCCCGGTGGAACACGAAGAGGGGCGAGATGGAACACGAAAGTAGGGGGACGCGGTCCAAATGAACAAAAGCCGAGTGCGAGGGTGCAGGAAAAGGACGCAGCGAGGAGAGAGATAGACGAAGAGAGAGAGGGATGCGATGACGAGGATAGACGTATGGTAACTGGTGAGGTTGGAGAAGGATAGAGATAGGAAGAGAAACCACGTGCTGTGGGAACGGTTCGGTGGGATTGGACGCTGGCTTTCTCGGCTGAAATCACTTGGGCTCGAAAACAGGCTTCAGTTCCAAACGGACGTCACGAGCTCCATGGTCACCGTGGTCATACGACGGTCCACGTTGCAAAATAGTGCCGTTCCTTCTTTGTTCCACTTAAGGTGAATGTCCTAGATTGTGAACATGGTCCTATTCGTGATCGGGTTTCATGTTCTTGTTCGCGAGCTGGTCTAATGTAGAGTTGTAGAGTATTGTTGTAGTCTGGAAACATATCTCAGTAACGTTCGTAGTCAAATTTTGCAGTTTTTAAATGTTTCGTTAAATTATTTCTGTGAACATTGGTAGTTTATCTTGAGTTGAAACGAGTTTGTTGTTCATTGCAAATGAAATTTCAATTTTTGCAGTAGTAGTTGAAAATGTTTCATTTAAAGTATTTCTGTAAACATTATTAGTTTATCATGAGTTTAAACGAATTAGTTGTTGTATTGCAAATGAAATTTCAATTTTTGCACTAGGAATTTAAATTGTTTCATTAAAGTGTTTCTATTAACATTATTAATTAATTATAAGGTGAAATGAATAAGTTGTTCATTGCAAATGAAATTTCAATTTTTGCACTAGGAGTTTAAAGTGTTTCTATTAACATTATTAATTAATTATAAGTTGAAATGAATAAGTTGTTAATTGCAAATGGAATTTCAATTTTTGCAGTAGTAGTTTAAAATAATTCATTAAAGTATTTCTGCAAACATTATTAGTTTATCACGAGTTTAAACGAATTAGTTGTTGTATTGCAAATGAAATTTCAATTTTAAAATGTTGTATTAAAGTATTTCTAAAAACTTTATGGTTTATGATAAGTTGAAAAGAATTAGTTTTTCTATTGCAAATGAAATTTCAATTTTTGGACAGTAGTTTAAAGTGCAAAAATTTTAAAAGAGTTTCAACTATAATGTTAATATATACAGATTTGAATCATCTTAATAAATGAAGTTTAATATATAAAGTTTTGTAACTTCTACTGTAAATGAAATATTTAATATATGAACTTTGTAACTTCTACTGTGAAGGAAATTTTGAATATATGAAAATTGTAACTTCTACTGCAAATGAAATCTTTGAAATAT
>JABFPQ010000487.1:0-11487 GCA_022817265.1 Masnerella sp. ZL-2020
AAATATGAAATTATTATTAATTTTTGAATTTGCATTAATCAGAATCGATTGGCTGAATCGAAACGAAAAATGAGATATTCAGTAATTCGATCGATTGTATAATACTTGTTAAAAATAACGACACGTGGATAGCAATAAAGTTAAAGGCTTCTGCGAATATTGCTCAGCAAATCGTATATTTGCGCAAAACGTTTCTCGCGAGAAAACAAAAAAGCATTTCAACCTGTGAAACGAGGCTTCAGCAACAACGAACAATGGGATGAACTTATCGAAATAACGTTCGGAAGTCTATTTTTAATCGAGGCGACGTATGCAGTTTCTAAATATATCTCTCATTATTTGATTGTTAGTCTCATTCAGTTCCATTGTGTTCTCTATTGTAACTCTATAACTTTCTGGTTATCTCGCTAAAAAAAATATTTTTCTTCGTCTCGTATCTTTGTTGATTCTAACTGAATTTACTTTTTCAAGTTGCTCTTTGAAATTTGATTTGCTTTTTAGCTGTAAATGTTTTTTCTTTGATAAGAAATAGTTTATCCCATTTGATTACTTGGAAAATTTTAGTAAAATACTTTCAAAAACAAATATTATAAGTTATTAGTATATAAATAGTTAATAACATTTGAATAGGAGTTTTTA
The DNA here is from genome assembly GCA_022817265.1 of Masnerella sp. ZL-2020. Lineage (NCBI taxonomy): Eukaryota > Metazoa > Arthropoda > Insecta > Hymenoptera > Scelionidae > Masnerella > Masnerella sp. ZL-2020. The sequence continues at coordinate 640 of JABFPQ010000487.1, forward strand.
ATATATTTATTTCTTTGGGTGAGGAATTTTATTTTTTACGGATAACGGTCGATATGGAAGATTAAATCTCATCTATTACTAAAAGGGTCAAGAATATTAAACATAGTTAGACAAGATTTTAAAAAGTTGCTTATTAGAAAGTTGAATTTTCATACCGATTTAATTTAGCATTAAACCTTACATTATTTTGTATTGTATTAGGTTTTTCTGCGTTTTTCATTTCTGTTTCAAAATAGTACTTTTTGCACAATTCCTTAGTTTCATTTGCATATCTATTATTCGTTCCGAACATTAAACATTTTTACTACTCCACGTGTTTAATATTTCAAATATTTTAATATTTTAATTTCGTATTTTTATTTTCTATGTAACTCTCACTTAAAATACGATTCAATGCCACTTTTTCAGCATCAAGTGCTAATATAACTATATGGAACCAGATATCACTGATGACTTCCAAAGAAACATTTTTAATTTAAATAAGACGACATAGAATAAAAATAATATCGTTAGTTAGTTACTAATTAATTAATTTTGGAAGGGATGGACAGAAATACACGCGTGCTCTATATCAAAATGATTCATTTGTTCTGATTGCCGGTGTCCCCGACGAGTACCTTTTTGCATTAGCGCTATTTTTACTCGTCGGTGTATAAAATACACACGCGATATCGTGGAGTACTGCCAAACGTCGGAACAAGAAGTAGAATTTTTTCTCATATCATTTCACAAATTTTAATCGTATATTTAATCAAATTTACATAACCAATGAAAATCCAAAAATCACACCGATAGATAGAAATTTGCTCCAATTATAATATTTGTCATGCAAAAACCAAAGCATATTTCTACTATTGATGTGATAAAATTTCAATCCGCAAAATAGGTCCAAAGTTCCAAATTAGTTGAACATTTGATACCAATTAGATACATCTAATCATTCTTCAATCAATAAAATACATAATTGCAAATTAAAATGCAATCAAATAATGTTATTGCAGAATTTTCGTTGACGTTAATTTCGAATGACGTTAATTCTTATCAAAAGATTAGAAATTCCACTTGCCATTAGAACGTCGAATTTTCCACTCCAAAAAGTACGATGTCCCTTAATCTGAATTTTAGACAATTAGAATCTGAATTTCTAACTGATATTCCAAATTGCAGACCAATAGTCTAAATTAGAGAATGCTAAAGTCTACAATTTAGAATTTGGGAGATGATATTTGTGAAAGTACCTATCCATATTCGTTATAAAAATTATATATTTTGCATCTAGGGAGTAAAGCTCAACTTTACTCCCTTGATGCAAAATATACTACTGGTGCAAAATATCCCTTGGTGCAAATGATAATTTTCTTCACAAGTGCATGTAAAAAGTCGAGCTTTTACTTCCTGAATTTTTGGGAGTAAAGTACATTTTTACTCCCTTGGTAATAAAGTTTCACTTTATTCCCTAAAAATCATGGAATAAAGTATAACTTTACGTGCACGTGAGACGAAAACGTGAATGAAAAAGACTGCGTCAATTTTCCCGTTACGTGTTTGATTGCTACAAGCGAATTGTTTGAAAAAGCAGCTTCGCTTCCTTAAAAAGAATTTCGATGCGTTTAAACGAAAGATTTATGCGATTGGCGCATACGAGTTGGCAATTTTGAAATCATTGTTTGCACGTGGCCAATGAGTGGCCGGTGTTTGCGCCGTGACGTAAGCGGCGCAGCGTCATTGATAAGGCGTCGTCATCGGCGTTGGAAGTCTTTTTGTAAAATCGCGCTGAATCGACCTACGTGATAACACAAAAAGGAATTCAAGCGGAGAAGCGTTACGTTACGCGACTTTCGTCATCGGCGGCACGCGCGCCGTCGTTTTGTTACGAAGTTCGATATGCGTATAAACATCGACTTGGCTGCCTTCGAGGCTCCTTTTTCGCTAAACAAAAACGGCCTATTTTATCTCATGACACACGTCAATATTTCTGTCATATCAATTTTTAGTCACCATACAAAATATTTTTATTTTAGAATAGAATCCAGTTTAGAATGTTCTAATATTCATTTTGATGAAAAATATGCAAAATTAATGTAAAATAAATTTAAGCTGCACTCTAAAAAATATAATGTTACAGAATCTGAATTTCAGACTTCTTTGGATCTGAAATTAGTCTATTGATCTAAAATTCAGTTTTTGGATCTGAAATTCGGACTTCCATATTCTTAATTTAGTCTACTGATTTGAAATTCAGACTTCCATATTCTGAAATTCAGTTTATTGATCTGAAATTCAATCTTTGGATCTGAAATTCAGTCAATTGATCTGAAATTCAATCTTTGGATCTGAAATGCAGTCAATTGATCTGAAATTCAATCTTTGGATCTGAAATTCAGTTAATTGATCTGAAATTCAATCTTTGGATCTGAAATTCAGTCAATTGATCTGAAATTTAATCTTTGGATCTGAAATTCAGTCAATTGATCTGAAATTCAATCTTTGGATCTGAAATTCAGTCAATTGATCTGAAATTCAATCTTTGGATCTGAAATTCAGTCAATTGATCTGAAATTTAATCTTTGGATCTGAAATTCAGTCAATTGATCTGAAATTCAATCTTTGGATCTGAAATTCAGACATCGATATTCTAAAATTCAGTCTATTCATCTGAAATTCAGACTTCCATATTCTGAAATTCAGTCTATTGCTCTAAAATTCAGACTTTTCATTACAGCAGTTTTTATTGTGCACTGTTTAAAAATCTCTTCAATTATTAATGTTAACAAGTATCTTTACATTTCTAATATCTTCCTTGTATGAACTGACTTTAAGAATTGCCTTAATACCTATTTTTCATTTGTCGACCAGTTTATTAATTCTAATGAAAAACATTTTACTATTGATTTGACTATGAATTTTAAAATAGTCCATGGACGTAACGACCTTGAAAATAAGTTTGCAAGTGCGCGAATCCAGTGTCATGGACGCATCATTGGATTCGTGCTAAACGAGCCTCGTCATCAAGTTCACAAGTCGCCCGTGTCATAATTATGAACTTTGCAAATGTCGGTTTGGAAAAAGTAGGTTACTATACTCGAGCGACAGCGCTTAATATTTAAAAAGTCATAACTGCTTTCGTGGTAGCTAACCGTGACAAACGACTTATAACTTAATCGAGAATTATAGTTAAGTGGTTTATACCCTTTCATTTCTGGCAACTTTTCATTTATAAAAATAGTTCTATAAACATGTATTTTTTCTATTACGAATAATGATATTTAATTTACGTATTTACTTTACTATAATGTAAGTAGAATTAAAAGGTAATATTATTTTGCCATTATAATAAACTTTTAGCAAAACCACTAACTTTTTTGATTTTTTAATTTTATTAAATTTTTTTCTTTAAATAGTTTATATAAGATATATATTTTAAAAATGGTTCTATTTAGAGTTCAAACCTTTAAAAATCTAAAACTTGACTGGATATTAAATTTTTTAAAAATATTGTCAATTTTTTACTTGAATTTTAATGATTGAATCGATAAGAAAAAAAGTGATTAAGCTAATCTAGAAATACAATAATAATATAGTCCATATGAAAATAATTAATTGCGTATAGTATTTAGAAAATCTCTTCGCGAGGTCGAGGTTCTCTGCAAAAGAAAGCGAAAGTCGAATGTCGTGGCGAAATTCCGTGACGAAACATTTGATATAGTAAATTTCTTCCACAATGTTCATCCGTAAACAATTATAGTTGGTACAGCTAAAAATCACAATGTTTCTTGGGCGATACAAATGTTTACAGATACAAAGCGCAAAGTTGAAATGAAATCGCCATATTTTTCGGAAAGAAACATGTAAAATGATGTTAATTTTGTGTTACTTTTTTTCAAATTTCTTAAAAAATATTACATATTCTTGGCATTGAAGGATATATAATTAATTAAAGTCTATTATTTGTTTCAGTTGACGAATTATCCAGAAGTATGTCGGCTACATCAGTGCACTCTAATAGCAGTGAGACTCTAAACCGTAAGAAGTAAGTTCATATTTAATACATTCTTCTGAGAAGTTACACTAAATCTTTTATATAACTTATAGGATGAATATATTTATTCATTTACATCTAATTTCTCTCAAATCTAACTAAGTTTTAACTTTTAAATACACAACTTATATTTCTTAAGTTCTTTATACTATTCACAGACGATATTAAAGATTTTGTAATTGTAAACCCAAAAAGATGTTAAAAAATTGTATTTATAAAAATTTGCTATAGTATTCACTAAAAACATCACAACTTTTCATCAAATATTTATTTCCTAATATTAATTTCCATTAAAGGCGACATTGTGTACTGCAGGTTTTATACATTCAACAAATATCACCTCTTCCTTGTTTGTTCTTCTATATTATTTCTCTGTAAATTCGACTTTACCAACATTGATTCAGTATTATTTTTCCGTCATGACAATATCTTCCAACGTTGCTAAATTTAGAAAATTCAGATTTCATTATATCTCATACCACGAGCGGCAATTAAAAAGTCTAAGAAATAAACAGACGTATCTTGTCTATTTTTGAACATGCGTGCGACAGATTATTAATTACATAAGATCCTAACTTTAAATCACAATTAAAAGTCACTTTGTGTAACAGAAGCAGTTTTGCACAAAAAATGTTTTAATGTTTAATATCAAACGATAATTTATTGATTTCAAAGAACTAATTGATTATGGATTATTTTCAGGAGTTTATCCTTGTCCTCCTGCCAGAATTTGGACGACTCTTGCGGTCAAGACTACTACATCGAAGAATCGCATCCTCAGTACCAGGACACTACTATACTTACCATCGAGGAGTTACGCGCTCAATTATACTCCTGTTTTACGTAAGTTACGTTTGAGCTGAAATTGTATGCTAATTCATTCACTTATATTGTTAAAAATAATAGGTTGTCGGGGAAGTACGACAACTTTTGCGACGTTAGTTTTTAAGTTTCCCTCTGGGTTAAATCGGAACTAATCAAAATGAAGATGAAATCAGTTGTGACGTCACGACGTGTTATTTTAAATCAAAAGTCGTTGGTTCATATTAATGGCCGTACAATTCAAAATGTTGTTAAATAATGAAATAAAAATAACAGTGTGTGACGTCACTAGTTATATTAAATATCACAGAGTGCATTATTTTATTGTCCTAGATATTGTGATGTACTTGAGTTGTCGTACGACCATACTAGTGTTGCACAATGCTATTGTGTGGAACATAATAATGAAAACCAGTGCGATCTAGTGCGAGACAATTAATATCTTGTGTTGATTAAATGACGACAGATCGATGCAAATCTTTAGTTTTTATGCACACTGTCATTTTATTGCCTTCCAATATTAGTTTTCTAAAGAAAATTGGTTTATTTTTCGCAGTTATTTATGAAATGTATGCCACAATTGAAAATGCTTTGACAGACATTTTTTTTACGTCAAATTTGGATTATATAATAGATTAAGATATAGTTGTCCGTTTGGATACAATTTAAATAGTTTTATAGAATTAATCATATTTAATTCAAAATTTGGAGCAGTGACCTTGGAAAGATATTCCTTGGAACTTCCATGTGACTATACATAGTTACAATAAAAAGTAGTAATTTAATCCACGTGACCATGAAACCTTTCTCTTGTCACCATTAATATTTAAAAAAAGTTGATACTAGCGCCGCCTGGATCAAATTCAGAAAAAGGCAAACTTGATGTGCAAATTTTAAAAAGAGTACACAAAATTTTACTTTTGATCTATTTTGCTATTAAACCTACAATCGGTGTAGTAGATTTGCGAGTCACAGAAATCTGTTTTTTTTTTGTTAGAAGACATAAGGAATCAAAATTCTATAAATTACTGAACAAAATATTAAATAAATATGTTCTTATTTTTCAGATGCGGTGTCTCATGGGGCGAGGAACACGTTTCGCTCGATTGCAGAGAGTGTGGTGGATATTCGCTTGAGAGACCATGTCCCCTATGCGACGGACGATGTCGTAACTTATGGAAACGAGACCTCAGCGTGGTAATTATAGCATATTAAACAAATAAACATACATACAAAAATTCGATGGCAAAATAATAAGACCTATCCAAAAAAGATTATCTCATACTGCAGAATTTGTTTACTCAATTTACGTAGGTCAAATAGATCTTTAAATTCAACTAAAAAAAATCGTAGAGGGACATTTTTTTCAGTGTATCTTAAATTTTACATAAAATATGCATCCTACAAATAACATTCACTTATTCACTAACTATTATTCCGAGACAAATTGAAAAATTCAACTCTAGAGGAAAGAGGCAAAATTGTTAACTGGTTACAAATCAGTGATTAATCAGACTACACATCATCCATGTTCCAATTCCATCATCGGTGTTGTCAGCCGTAACATTAGGATCATAGCAGGTATTAATAGAGAGTGATTAATTCGTTGGTTGTATTACAGTCGCATTCAAGTGGCAAAGCCAGATGGTCCGGCGAGTGCGGTTTGTCATGCGGCCCTGCACTCGACGAATCCTTAGTCCCCGCTAGAGAGAAGGTTCGAGCTACGTCGTGAACGCGGCCTACGGACGGCGTTGCCTCAACTGTGCACAAGACTTAAACTATCACCGACCATTTTTCGTAATCATCATTCACATGCCACCAGCGTGAGCGAATGAATGTTAATGCAGTACTCTGAGACTTAGATCCAAAACTATAACGAATAATATAATCTATGACGATGTTCGCGATGAGTCAGTTCAATGAAATGTATGGGGATAATAGGACGAAATTTCCTGTAAAAATGTGAATACGTGGCTTACGAAACTAGACGTTTGGCAAGGACAATGTAAAGTCGAAAAAGGGTCAAAAGTTGCCAAGAAATCGATTTTTTAAAATTAAGGATCGTATGACCGAGAAATGCTAGCTAATGATGTATTTTTAGTTGAATTAATTTTAAATTGACGAGATTTATTTTGAATGCACGTAAGTTTCCTTTTATTTCTAGGAAATTTGCACTGCATCATGTTTATTGACGAATTCAACGTTTCCGCATTTTTGTGTTTAACAGTTTCCAAGAGAGAACGTTCAAAGAATATGATAAAAGCTCGTCTAATTGGTCAAGATATTCTGAATCATGACTTTTGACCATTTTATTCGACGTCCAATTTACAGTGCCGTTATAATCGAACTGTATGGCGGGGTTTGAATCGACATTATTTATATTTTTTTGAACGCGACTTCTTCGTTACGTTTTTGGAAATCTGCACAAAAACGAGTCAATATATATTACTGAACTAGCGGAATTGTTGTGAATGACCGACAGAGTGTATGTTTAAATGTGTGTCAGAGTATAGTACTTTATTTTGGTGAAGAGGAACGGAAGTGAATAAAACCTTGACGTATGTAGGAGATTAGACGATGTCTCGGGACGTACAACTGGCAGCAGTTGACGTCACGTGACATTTTAGTAGGGACTAGTAGATTGAACGAATTCGACCACTGCAGTTGGTCTTTTTCGTTATCTTCTTTACTGGTCTCTGTTTTTCGGCTTGGCATTTGTATTTATTGCAATCTCCTGGCGTTTTTCGGATTTGTTCGTCATATGTGTCGTTCTTTTTTCTCGTCTCGGGAGACAGCCGAGAATTTTAACAAAGACTGTACTTTTAATATTAATTTGTTCGTTTTACAAAAATTCATTGTTTCCAATCATTTTTTACTTCATTGGTCGTGTATATGATTTCAAGGAATTCCATATACACGTTCAGTTGTTTTTTAATGGTTTTCAAATGAATTTATCGTGAACCATTGATTGTGACAAAAATTTATGCCAAACGTTGTGCTAAACATTTGTTAATTGCCAAATAATCGAGAAAAAGGAAGCATTTGGATGACTCATTGAAATCCATTTTATCACGTTACTCTTTTAAACGGATCCAAACTTTTTACTCCAGAATCCTTCTGAATGAAATTTATTGAATTGTGTAATTGTCAACGACATTGTACTTTTTCTTAAAGTTGAAGACATGAACTAAAATAAACGACAACAAATAAAACAACACAGCTTATTTTCTGATCAAAATTGTGAAATCACAGAGTAAAATTGTTAAGGATTTATTGTAGTTAAATCTTTTTTAAGGACAAATAAACGTCAATGCGAAGATCTTTCCTTCTTCTTTCGTTATAGCATGAAAACAATAACCACTAAGTTTTACTTTATTTAAACACGCACTAAGATGTGAACTTTTATTGCCCGGATTTTATTTATACATGTTCAAATTCTAATTACGAATTGAAAACGATTATGTAAATATTGTATAATAAAATCGTTTTTTGATTTAACCATTTTATTATTTATCGTCTTCGGATACGGTACATTAAGTAGACCCCTCGAGCCTTTCTTTTTACGCTGCGCTGCCACGCAGTGATTGATATTACTCTGCCTTGTTTTCATTTTTTAATGCAGCAATGCTGCTTAGGAAATAGTTAATCATTCAATTTTTTATTTTATATATCCTGTTTATAAACAAAAAATATACAAATATATGCGATTTTTTAAAAGAAATGTTTTTATAATAATAATTATATAATAGTTCAATCTAATTTGCATTTTTAAAAAGGTCAGTTTTTGAGAACTTTGCTCGTAAATTAAAATTATTGATTTCAAATGAACCAATTAAATTATTTTGGACTTTGCTGACTTGATTTGGTTTAACTTCTTGCTAACCGAAAGATTGTTATTTATTCAAAAGCGAATTTGATTAAATAAGATCATTTAAATATTCTTATGCATTTAACAGCATTATACTGTTAATAAGTTTGGTTTATAATAGTTCTCTTATCATATTCATACCATACATTCTATAAAATTAACCGTACATAGAGATATAATAAATTTAGATACATCTGTTTGTTTTTTTTATTTTCTCTTTCCACAGCCTATGTATCACATTAATTCCTTTATTATCTCATTCCACATTTAATATTTTGTACATAATAACGCTTGCATATTCTTCTATCTCATTGAACCAATTCTTGGTCACACTGCACTGTTATGTAGTGTTCCAAATGATCATCCCCAAGTGAGCAGAAGTTGCATATCAGATTTAATTAAAATATTTATATTATTTTATTTACGTTTCTGCCTTACTTGGTCTGGAAATAACTTTGGTTTACAATTTTTATTTACCACATTCAAATACATTAACATTCTCAAAATAAACATTTGTAACATATCGTTTAAACATTTTAACTGAAGCTGATCAATGAACATTTTCTTGAAGATGTTCTCATCCTTCGTCCTACTTCCTGCATCTCTCATCCTTGCTAATTTAGGAATTGAAACAGTCCCTTAGAGTTGGCACGACAAAAGTTGCCATAAATCAGGAAACATCGGCCGAGTGTTAATCGGGCTTTTCGGCGCACACGTGCTATACTATAGCAGGGCTTAAAATCGCGCAATCGATATTGCGGTCCGACTGCGACAGCAGCGGTGCATTGATTTGCCAAATAAAGACGAAGCGAGGTCGAGGAGCGCGCCTGCACTGGCGTATCGCAAGATGTAAAACTGACCGGCTCAACAGGGGAATGTGCTTCGCAAAAAGCGGCTTTTAGCGAGGCAATGGCTTGGCGCAAACTTGACCTTATAATGGTGGTGCGCGATGTCTCGCCATAATTGGCGTGCGCTGGTGTGCTTTTTGTTGGCGAATAACGGGCATAGCTGAGGCCGAGATCTGGGACTCGCGGTGAGTAATCGAGATAGTTTTCAAAGGTGCTGAGGGCTGCACCAGAAAGAGACATATGTCACCGGAACCGAGCTCTCAGAATCGTCAACTGTTGCTATGGAAACGCCTCTGCCTCGCGTTGATCCGACACTAATTTCTTCGCTTTTCACCATCTCCTTTTATTTCAGACATCAATAGAGGTGTGTCTGTTTGTCCCCTATCCGCTCATTTTTTTTGCTTCTTCGCTATGCCACTTGACTATTCGCTTTTCCAGACCCCTCCACGCATCTCTACCGTGTACCTTAAGGACGAAATTTTATAATCATCATAATGTGATGGCGCCAGCTTACGTTGAGTATCTGCACTCTCTTAATCGTGACTGTGAAGAATAGGATTTATTGATTAGCATTCTATAAGATACGAATTCATATAGGTTTAGTTAATATTACTTATTGTTATAGTTTACTAATTTTGGTTTTTACACCAGGAAATGGACTTGGATTTACATGATATAAACTTATTCATACCTGCTTAATTCTATACCTACTATATACAGATTACAAAAAATATTAGCTTATAATTACCCAAATTAACAGGTTTAGTTAATATTAAAGAATTAATTTCTTGTAATTTTACTGTATTTGTATAATAGTAATCAATTCGAAATGGTATGACGAAAATTGCCATAAATCAGGAAGTCGTACATGATAGAAATTACTTTAATAGTTGAGTAAAAAATAGACAAACATTTACCAGCAAATGTTATTAAAATATTGTGAATATATAGACTGAAAAAATCGTTTTACAGCAAAGATAACATGCAAATATACAAACAATTAGAATAATAATTCACTTATAAAACACCATAACGATATTTTAAAAAGACCATTTGATTGTCTTCATATCTCTCGATAAAAAACGATAGTAGCGAACCCTACCTTATCGACATTTGGCGGTTCTTTAATATCCTCGCTAATATTTCAAAACTAACTGAAACCATTCCTACAAATTTGGTCAATAATTTTTCCATATCATAAAACCTGGAATATTATATCTCAGAAATGTTTAACTTAACTGAATAAATCTTGAAAAATAGTTAAAGATTAT
>JABFPQ010000488.1:0-11472 GCA_022817265.1 Masnerella sp. ZL-2020
CTGTGTTTTTAAATTTCTCTACTTTATTTAGTTGTAGCTACTATTTATAGTTTAAAGTATATTTTAAAATTAATAGTCCCTATTATATTTCAGTTATTGGTCGCTTACCTGAATATCTTGGCTACTATTATGAACAATACATAATCCCAAAAACTTGTAAATAAAATGGCTAATCACAGATGTTCTGATGATTTGGGTATAAGGCAACAGCAACGAATTACTTCGCAAGAACGACAAGAGTTTTTACAAAGTTTCAATGTGTCGAGTCATTTATCTGAGACAGGCTCTTCAAATAAACGTTCAATAAATAGTTCATTGCAAAATGCAGATTCCAACGGAGTACATACACTAAAAATTTCAAAATATTTGAAAATAATGCGTCGTTAATTGAAAACCCGATATTATTAGCTTCTACACCCACAAATGACATTTCGTTAAATCAAAGTAGACAAGATGATTTACACCCAGATCTCGAAGTAAACGTGGAACCAGATATTAATGAAATGTGTAAAAGTCAGATTGGTAAATTGTTGCAGAAAGAATTAGCATACTGGAGTGTGGATTTTTCTATAAGACAAAATGCTTTTGATGCTTTGAATATTATATTGGACAAGTATTTTCCTGAATGTCAGTTAAATCTGAGTGCAAAATCTATTCTGAAAACTCCTCGAAAAACAAACATCATTAGCATAAATCCTGGAGAATACGTTCACATTGGCTTAGAAGACGGAATACAGAAATATTTAGAAACGATAATTGATGACAATATAACTGAAGTTTCAGTACAGATAGGTCTCGATGGATTTCCTATCACCAAAGAAAAAGAATCCTGGCCAATTATGGGACGGATTGTTGGAACAGAAATTGTTTTCTTAATTGGCATTTATTATGGTACCAAAAAACCAAAATCTTCCAATGAATTGCTTAATTATTTTGTTGAAGATGCTATCAAATTAATCACCGATGGATTGCAATTCAAAGGAAAAACGTACAAAATAACACTTCATTCACTGGTTTGCGATGCCCCAGCAAAATCTTATGCACTTAGCACGAAAGGTCATGCTGGATACAACAGCTGCTCCAAATGCTTAGTCGAAGGAAACTATGTAAATAACCGTGTATCATTTATTGATTCTGATTGTCCAAAACGTACTGATGACGGAATGAGGAACATGGAATATGATGGACCATTAGACTATCAATTAGGTGAATGTGTTTTGAGTCGAATTCCGGATTTTGGGCTAGTAACAAATGTACCTTTAGATTACATGCATCTGATTTGTATTGGAGTACTTCCGAAAGTAATTAAGTTTTGGAATGTTGGACCCACTGAAGTTCGAATTTTACACTCATCCAACCGCATTAAAGTTACGAAATTTTTGGATCTTCTTAAGTCTTTTAAACCAGCTGAATTTGTTCGAAGTCCGCGAAATATTGAAAGCTATTCAACTTGGAAAGCCACTGAAGGTCGTTCTTTCATGTTATACATTGGACCAGTTGTTTTGAATATTTTAGTACACTGGGAACATGACATCATGTTACATTTTTTATCGCTATTTGTAGCACTGAGAATACTGTTTAGTACGACGGAACCAACTAAACTTGATTTCGCTGAATCTTGTTTGAAATATTTTGTTGAAACATTTAAAAGTATGTACGGAGAAGAGCACGTATCCCATAATATTCACGGTCTTCTACACTTGGTAGATGAAGTCAGAAAGTTTGGATCGTTAGAATGCTTTAGTGCTTTCCCATTCGAAAACTTCATTAGGTATATAAAATCATTGATAAGAAAATCAGAAAAACCTCTACAACAATTACACCACAGATATGTTGAAATGAAGAACGTAGATTATGAACTTCATAAAGAGAAAGAACGTAAATTGAAGGAAGCAAAATGTTACAACGATGGTCCATTGTTAGTTGGAACCCAGAATCCTCAGTACTCTGAATATTATTTTCCAGACTTTTTCTTATCAACCCATAATCCTGATAACTGCTGCCAAATCAATGATGATATTGTCGAAGTGCGTAATTTTGCTACAAACAAGGAAGGTGATATAGTGATTGTTGGGAAAAAATTTGTGAACATTGATGATTTGTTTGAGAAACCCTGTCCATCATCTGCTTTGAATATTTATCGAGTAAACTGTCAATCTTCATATACAACGTGGCCAATTGAAGAAGTTCGTACCAAATTCATGAAAATTCCACTTAAAGAGAATTCATCTGTATATGCTGTTATTCCACTACTACATATACAATAATATGTAGAACGTTTTCTACAACTTCCATTTGTATATAATTGCAATGGAATTAATCGGAACAGTCAATTATGAGGGGGATAAAAGATATAAGATACTGTGTAATATCCGCTCAAATAGATCTACCATCTTTCTTTAAATAGGTAACGTAAACAAAAGGCAAACAAAAAGTTTGTTTTTTGGCATTTGGATAATAATCTTTTTGTTTGACAAATAAATATCATTAGATAATCAAGCATAAACGACCAGTGATCTATAAATAATGTATTAATCATTTTTTTAAAGCTTCATTTGTACTGAAAACATATTTTGAAATTTGGATTATTCTCATATTATTGAATGTAACTACTTTTAATTATAAAGTAGAAATATATATTAATCTTTTTTGTAAGAGACATTTGTATAATTATTATTAGATGTTTCTATAAATATACGAGAATCATAAAAGACTCTCACAAAGTTATGTAGTTACAGTTTTATATTTAAACAAATTGTAGTAAGCCAATCTTTGTTACAAATTGTTTTCTAACTGAGTACTATGAGGAAAAAACAATTTTTTTGGATTTCAAAATACCAAACGTATAACATTAAAAAAGTTATGAAGTTTATATTAAAAATGATTCGTGTTTTGATGTTAATAATAGACATTTACAAAATTGTTTCAGGCACAATGGAAAATGAAAAGACATATCGGGTATTAGAGTTAAGAGATTTCCTCATTGTTGTACCGCAAACATGGCTCATAAATGAATATGAATGTCTTCTACCAAATTATACGGATTTCCATGATTTATTGAAATCTGTTCAACTGCGTAAAGTACCTCAGGCAAACTGGAAATGCAAAAATATAATTACTAATTTTGGAGAATATGGTAAGATCTTTCACATTATCTTGAAAAACGAATAGTAAACTGATTTAGGAGATTCAAAAACAGTTATTTTATTCGCTCAGAAATAGAATTGGGAACTCACATGTCTCTACCTACATGTAACTACTTTTATGGATAAATAAAACAAAATATTAATAAATTGTAAAAACTGAAGGAATTACAAAAATATGTTTAGCCAAAATTAGTTTTAAGTTGCGAAATTATATTGATTAATTGTTTTAAAGTTTCGAAAACCTATTCATTTCCGCCATGTTTATTTAGACCACGACTTTATGTGAGATCCTAATAACTAACGTATTTTACATGACGAAATTATAATTTATGATTGCAGGATAATAGGAGATAATGTTCCATGGGAAAGATTTTTATAAACTGTTTTTTAAAAAATATTTACGAATCAATTTGAAACTAAAAATTAAATTTAGAATACCGTTTTCAATGCCAAAAATTAAACAAAAAATTTATTTAATTTTTTTTAACGTAACGTAAAACAAAGCACTACTTCTTTCATTAGTTAGATAAAATTGTTTTGATTCAATCTTAACAAAAAAGTAAAAAATAAACGTTTGGATAACAAAATATTTATATTTTATTCTTTAGAAACCGCAGAAGAGGCAGCGGAAGCTGCAGAAGAGCTTCATAGGGACAAAAATACAGTGTTTTTTGAGAAGAAGGAATACAAGATAGGAGAAGGTAAAACATATAATAAACTTTAATTATATTCTATGAATACTTCTTATTTGAAATCAACTATTGCATTAACCTATTGTATAATTAAATATTATAATAAACTATTATTGTAAAGTGTCGAAGAAGTATACAAATTTTGCTGTTGCAGGTGACATAAACCAGATAGAGAGGGAAGTAGATTTGATGACAATGAAATTGAACAATGCTATAGATAAATTACGAAAATACGCAACTGAAAAAAGTGACATATCATTTGATGATAATAATTATGACAAAGCAATCATTGGAAGATTGTTTAAAATAACAAATCTGAAAATGATGCAAAATATGGAACAAACGCTGCTAGATGATGAGCACGTGTATTCAGAAGTGGTGAGTTTACAGATTATTTCTCAAATATAACATATAGAATGGATGTACCAGTGAATGACCGATTAATATTTGGTACCAGTGATTTACCGCCCATTAGAATAGCATTGTCTGTCATTGTCGCTCTAACTCAACGGTCATTCACTGGTACACTGTTATTTGCTGGTGCATTCACTCTACAAATATTAATGAGGATTAACTTGGCGTAATTGTAAAAACGAAGTACAAATTAAAATGTTTGTTTGTAAATTATAATAAATGAAATGGCTAGATAAGAACTAATTAGCATCATAACTGTTTCAACATAAGCGTATTAAAACTGTAATAATTTAAAACATGTAAAATCATAATAGAAATCTACTTATTTGGCATAAAAAACGGAAAAATTCAAATAAAATGTATCAATGTATTATATTAATTTATAAAATGGTCTGTTCTAGGAAAAATACATCCGAAGTATGAAAATCGCTGGATCTGAGCAGTCCATGTCCAACTTCGTGAGTTATGCTTTAGGACAAATGATGTCTGATGAAGTTGCTACTCGTTTTAGTTGGCTAGGAAGAAAAGGGAAATATGCAGCTGAAAACTTAATTCTTATTACGCTTTTAACAAGTAATATATTTAATGTGTAAGACAAAATATTCCCACATTTGTTACTTTTTGTTTTGTACTTTGCAGACAATTTATACTATAACTTTATTAACAAATCAGGAACAGAAACAAATGTGTGGTTTGGAATCCAAGAATGTAACCGATCACAAGATGACAATGTTTTAGCATATGAAATTCATATTTTAAAATTTATCTACCGATTTAACAAATTTGAATATAAACACATTAAAAAAAGAAATTATTTGTTTTTAGAATAACTAATTTCATTTCTTTTAATATCAAATGATAATGTTTATGTCAATGCAACTTTGCAAAAGTGAATGTATAGATTGATAACATTCCAACTTAGAAGATTGTACTAGTTTTATATTTCATATAAGTAACGCTAATGTTGGTTACAATACTTTGGTGCCATAAAATAGATTATTTTATAATTTAATTTAATTAAATTTAATAATTTTAATGAATGTTAAATTTATTTTTAGAAGTAGCACTGCAGAAATACCCATTAAATAGAACTAAAAATGAAATTGAACAGAAAATTATGGAATGGTTTCGCTTAGCTTCCAGTAGAATACAGAAGTCAAATGAAAAACAGGGGAAAAAAAATAAGAAGTCGTCCGTTTAAATTGTAAACCAGTACAAGTAAAATAGGTAAGAATCTATTTATTCGATCATTTAATTCATTAAAGATCTCACTTGTCAATCAATCTAATATTGAATCAAGCAGAACATTTAGCTTGAAAACTGAAACTGTTTTGTTCATAAATGCATTATAGATATCATAGATTTAAAGATAAATTAGATAATTTTAACCTAGATGTTTTTTCGTTCTTCAATAAAGTTAAAACTCGATTAACTAATATAAACATTTCCAGATTAATAATAATTTTATTATATTTATGTTTTAGATCCAACTTCCATCGTCGTTTTCTGGAATCTTCTCGGGCCAATTTCTACACATTCGGATTCGTTTAGGCAATTTTCTTTCTTGATGTTATTTTTCAAGTTCTCCATTTTAAATGTGAAAAGTTTATTGCAAAATGAAAATTACCTTATTCTTGCGATTCAAAGGTAGATTGTTTGTAGTGTAAGAAGTCATAAATTGAATCATAAATAAGTCGAAGGTTGTAAGCTCCGCAATAAGCTCTGATGTATGTTTAGTTTCAAAATTTTATAAAATTAAAGAAATTTGTTTTTAGTTTTTCCTGTGATTGCGTTTTAGTATTTTAAAGCGTTTATTGTTAACAATGCAATAAAGTGACAATAAAGTAATGAATATGAGACATTACTTATTTTTAAGCAATAATTTATTCGGAGTAAAAACAAAATGTTACTCATTTCTTAAGTTGATAAATAATATAAAGACACAAGACATGCTACGTTTTTCCTTACCCTTTCCATAAGTTTAATAATTTTATAATTTTTTTTAACGAGTGAACCGTTTTTTCACCCATTTTCCTGGTTTAAAATTAATCAACGTTTTGTAAACGTTAAAATTATACGTTTTCAAGTAGTTAATTGCAACGTTTTCAAAACCAGTGGTCAACCACCCGGTTTCATAACCTCAAATATTCGCAACGTCTTCTAAACCATACCTAAACCTCTTCTCATGGTTTGTGTCCAACGTTTTCTAAACCATGATTTTTCTTTACGTAGACGACATTTGATAGTTTAGAAGAGGACTTCTACACGTCCCAAGCACTTTTTTTGATGTCTTTAAAACCACAACGTAAATGAACTTTAACGCTCTCAAGAGGTTTTCTAAACGTTGTTGCTTATACCATAAGGGAACACCTACAAGAAAATAACGTTGAATAAACGTTTATGTAAAAATGTTAAATTCACGTTGAAATAGCGTTTGCGAAGAGTTGAATCAACATTGAATCAATTAGTGAATGTCCGTTGTAAAAAGGTTATTTCAACGTCTTCCATCAAGATGATTTCAACATTATATCAACATTGAAATAATGTTAAAATTTTTTTCAACGTTCATTTATTGTTGAAATAATGTTTAAAAAATGTTGATGGAAACGTTGAAATAACATGTTTTTAGCGGACATTCACTAGTTGATCCAACGTTGATTGAACTTTTCGCAAACGTTATTTCAATATTTTTACAATAACGTTGATTAAACGTTTTTCCCCTGTAGGTGTTCCCTTAGGGTTATATATATATATATATATTAGGGTGGTCCTTATTTTGGCAATGTTCGAATTTTCTGTTACGCGCATCAAAAGTCGCTTTGAAATTTAAAAAAAAATGAGGTATGCAAAATATTAGACCAAAATATTGATGTTAACACGTGTCCCAACGCAGATTTGTAAAAAAAACCTGTAATTTCTTCATATTTCAATTTTTTGCACAATGGTTTTACGAGGAAAAATTCTGAAAAAAATTCCAAAAAATCCTTGCAAAATCAGCTTCATTTTAGAATTTTTTCAGATTATTTCTCTGTATACATCCTGTTTAAAAAAATAAAAACGTCACATCAAATTACATTTTTTTACGGTTTTTTCCTTTAATCGTTGATATTTGATGGAAAATCAACCTACATTTACTTCCAATTAATATATTTTTAAATTATTTTTTATTACCTTTATAATTTAATTTATAATTTATATTTTATTACCTTTATAATTTTTTATTACCTTTTTATAATTTATTTGGTATCCCTACACGTTTGGGAAGAGGTCTATTCACAGTGTTGCCAGAAATTTAGCTGGATTTAGTGGATTTTCTATAGTAAAACATAAAATTTAGTGGGAAAACCCCTAAACTGGCAACAGTGTCTATTCATAGTCCCCAACGATTGCGCGCGCTTATCGTAAGTTGCGATCGTAGCGCCGTTGAACTTAGATAGACGTAAGTCGAACTAACGGCGCGCTTGTGTCTCGAACCATGTAGTGTATCTAACCGTTCTAACCTCACTTCCTAATCTGTATAAGTGGGAGACAGAAAGATTCACTACAGACACCGCTTTATTTAATACGGAAATGGGTTACGACGAGGATATTTTTTTAATCGGCAATGTGGAAACTCAAATAATCGGAAACAAATTACCGTCAAATATGCAAGTGTTAAAAGTGTTATTTTTTCACTTGCGAGTGTTGAAATCAAATTTTCGTGACAGCGTTTCTGAAGTGATTCAAGAAGTAATTTTGTTCTGGAAGAAGGCCCAAATTCCTACTCAAGAATTACACAGATGTCGAGAAAAGTTATCTAATTTACACGCTGCTTGGAGAAATCTATCAAAACACAAAGATCGTGCTCTTGATCAGCAAAACAATTTTATACTTGAAGGAGAAAATTTATTTGATATAGCTCCTAAAAATGTATTCGATCTCATTGATTCTGAAAAAAAAGAATTTTTACTGAATCAAAGAAAAGATACAAGAATCGGATTTATTGCGAACATGGAACCAACGTATGTTATGAAATCTTCGCAATCGAATGAAGCACAAAGCAGTGAAAGTCAACCTAAAATTGAAAGCGAGAGTCAGCCTCTCGGTAAATATCAATTTGGTTTTTTCAAATGTTATATATGATGAAATAAATTACAATTTTAGCTTGCTTAAACTTGAACATGAATTAAATTGCTATGTTGATTTGTTGATTAATTTTTTTTTTAATTTTATAGACGAAACAATTGAAATAATACCAGAGCAAGCCAGTTTTCTAGAAAAAAGTCACAGCAGTAAGTATCAATTATGATGTGATTTAAATGAATTTTAACTATGATATGTTAAATTATTGATTTTCAAATAAAAATTAGTAATACAATTATCAGTAAAAATAAAATTTTACTAATTCGATAAAAAGTCACATATTTTAACACTTTAATAATCGTTTTTTTAATGTTTTTGCCCCAAGGTTATGAAATCTTGTCCAATAAAACAAGTTCACTGTCAATTTCGAGTGGAGAACTTTGGACCGACTCAAGGAAACTGCTTACTGGACCATCAGAACCAAAGAAACGTCGTGGAAGTATCAACATTTTTTCCGATAAACTTGTTGGCGCTTTAGATAGGTGCAAAATTTCTGATAGGAATGCAGTTTACTTATTAACAGCTGTTTGTGAAACTCTTAGAAATAACAATTTATTAACAGTTGATGTTGATTCAATAATTATCAATAGATCGTCGATTAAAAGATCTCGACAAAATATGCGCGAAGCTAAATATACCAAAATTAAAGAAGAATTCAAAGAGCTTAATTTACAAACTCTTGTCGTACATTGGGATGGCAAGTTACTACTTGATTTATTGAATCAAAAAACTGTTGACAGATTGCCTGTAATTATAACATCAGAAAAAAGTGAAATTTTGTTGGGAGTACCAGAGCTTGAAAACAGTTCAGGTAAAGCTCAAGCTGAGGCTATTCATGAAATTCTGTGCGACTGGGGAATTCAAGACGATATAAAAGCATTATGTTGTGATACAACAGCTTCAAATTTAGGCCGCACTAATGGTGCAGCAGCACACTTGGAGAAATTATTAGAAAAAGATTTGTTATTTTTGCCATGCAGGCATCACATTTTTGAAATAATTTTAAAATCAGCATTTGAAACACTTCTCCCAGTTACTGTTGGACCTGATGTTCCCCTATTTAAAAGATTCAAAAATTCTTGGCTTAGTTTGAACAAATCAAATTTCAAAACTGGAATGGAAGATGAACAAGTAAATAGACTTCTCGCCGATAAAGTAAACAATATCAATGCTTTGATTCAAAAAAACCTTCATGATACATTGCCCCGAGACGATTACAAAGAATTTTTAGAGTTGGTTTTGGTATTTTTAAATAAAATGCCAGAAAACTATCGTTTTCGTAAACCCGGTGCCTTTCATCATGCACGTTGGATGGCGAAAGCCATATACTCCTTGAAAATTTACTTGTATCGTACAGAATTTAAGTTGAAAGCTGCAGATGAGAGAAAGCTTAGAGATATTTGTATCTTTATTGTCACATTTTATGTAAAAGCCTGGTTCACAACACCTCTTGCAATCAATGCTCCGAATCACGATCTAACTTTTTTAAAAGAAATGCACGATTACAAATCTGTTGATAGTTCTCTTGCTGATGCCGTATTACGTAAATTTAACAACCATTTGTGGTATTTGTCTCCTGAAGCTGTTGTTTTTGCACTTTTTGATATGAATGTTTCATCCGAAGTAAAATTAAAGATGGCTGCAAAATTAACAAAAGAAATGAATGAACGCTTAACGCAAAATGTCGACGAAGAAACTCATTTCGCAGGAAAAAGTAAAACTGTCAAGCGGTACGTCATCGAAAAAAATGTTTCACGTTTGAACGAAGATCTCGACTTTTTTGTAAAGCGTCAATCGTTAAGATTTTTCCAGAGGTTTAATTTAAGAACAGATTTCCTCGAAAATCCTCCATCGGAATGGCCCCAAAATCAGAGTTATGTTGAAGCATTAAACATTATTCAAAAGATACAAGTTATCAATGACTCTGCTGAAAGGGCAGTAAAATTAATGGAAGATTTCCGAGGGAATTTTACAAAAGACGAAAGTCAACTACAGTATGTACTGCAAATAGTAAAAGACCATCGCAAAAATTTTCCGAATGCGTCGAAAAGTTTAAATGTAAGCAAATAAATATTTAAAAAATTATATCAAGTAAAGTATCATTTTTTTATTTGTTAAAAAACAATGAATATTAACGCTGAAACGAAATAACGTAAAAAAATGTAATTTGATGTGACGTTTTTATTTTTTTAAACAGGATGTATACACAGAAAATATCTGAAAAAGTTCTAAAATGAAGCTGATTTTGCAAGGATTTTTTGGAATTTTTTTCATAATTTTTCCTCGTAAAACCATTGTGCAAAAAATTGAAATATGAAGAAATTACAGTTTTTTTTACAAATCTGCGTTGGGACACGTGTTAACATCAAAATTTTTGTCTAATATTTTGCATACCTCATTTTTTTTAAATTTCAAAGCGACTTTTGATGCGCGTAACAGAAAATTCGAACATTGCCAAAATAAGGACCACCCTAGTATACATCCCTTTTGATCATTGAAATGAAAATTTCCATAATGAATTAATTTTTCGAAAAAATTAACTTTTTATTTATTGATCACTATTCAAAAATTGAATAGTTATCAATATTCAATAATTATCATATTCAAGAAAACTTTTTAGAAATTTTTTTCTCCGTAATAGTACATTGTGTATCTAGAGCGTCATGGGTCCTATTACGCACGAGCGTGTTCGGCAGCACGAGCGAAGCGAGTGCTGCCAACACGCGAGAGTGTAATTCCCCATGATGCTCGTGATGCACATAGTGCTTTTTGTCCTACTTACGGTGTAAACGAATAAAAGAAAGCAAAACAATAAAAATGCCGGACGGGGGTCCAGGGGGTAGGGTCCAGGGCGAAGCCCCCGCCAGAGGGTTCGGGGGGCGGAGGCCCCCGAAACTCAAATATATTAATTCAAAAACTATTACATTAATTTACAAATTAATTAAATAAATTTAAATTTTGAATTTCATTCAAAATGAGTCATGTGACCATTACCGGGATTAGATTAAGGCAATAATGATCAAAAATTAATAAATATTGAAAACACATCTGATGTTTATTAATTCGTTTATTACATAAAAATTTTAACAGGTTTACGA
>JABFPQ010000489.1:0-11463 GCA_022817265.1 Masnerella sp. ZL-2020
TACACTCTTAGCGGGAATCAGTGAAAAGTTTTACTGATTTGTCAGTGAGTCTCACTGGCACTGACAAATCAGTGAACCGCGCATGCGCCTTAACGGAATCGGGTACTTAGAAAAATTTCATGTCGGACCCTATGAGTTATATGAAATTACATTTACAACTTTAAGTATATATAAATATATATTTAAACTATATTAATATATATGAATATAAATTTACAATATTTAGTGTGAATTACATTTACATTGAATATTGATATAATGAAATTATATTTTATTATATCAATAAAATATATATTATATTATTATAATATATATTTTATTCATATTATATATATATTTTTACATTTTTTAATAATTATATTAATGTAATCTAGAACATATTACAACAATAAAATAGTAAATATTGTTCCGGGTTTTTAACGTTTTAAGTTTTTTATATCAATATTTGTTTTATTAATAAAATTAAATAATTAATAATATTTACAACGAAATAAAATTGTATGAATTATAGTACAATTAATTTGAACTTAAAGTTTTACTGATTTGTCACTGACAACTATAACTGAAGCGCGCATGCGCACTAAAGGAACTTAGTACTTAGAAATATTTCAAACTCCAGGACTTTATGAGTTTTATAAAAGTGCATTTACAATCTGTAAATGCAATTTTACAATGTTTAATGAAAATTACATTTTCATTTAATTATATATAAATTATTTTTTTATCATATGAATGTAAGAATATGTTATAACAATAAATTTGTGCATATTATTATAGGTTTCTAGCATTTTGAAGGATGATTTTATATTAATATTTGTTTTTTCTTTTATTTAATTAATATGTAATATGTACGGAAAATAAAATTATACGAATAAGTTTAATAAAATTGAAGTTTTATATAATTCTAACAACCGAAAATATTGACCTGGGACAAAGGTCTTGCTTGCTCGGCCGTCCTTGGTCTTAAGTACATGTGGTATTTATGACTGTTATCGGCGCTACTGTTCGGCCCTCTTTGTCTTTCTTGCAGCGTACATACAAAATTTCTTTTTCTCGAATTTTCTAGGGAGAAAATGTTTTCAAAACATTTTCACATTATGGCACCGGCAGCCAGAGTAGCAACAACGTGCTTGTGAATGTTAGTGAAACTTAAATCAATTTTGCAGCAAATTCTACAGAATAATTACAAAATCAATTATATAATTTATATATTTATAAATTTGATTGCAGGTATGTATAATTGTTATATGCAATATATTTTAATACATAAAGTTTTCTTTGTTATCATTGTTAGACATGTTTGGATGAAAAAGTATGTATTTTTACCATAAAAAAACACACTTTTTATATATAAAAGGTAACAAAAATTCTTTTTATTTAACATTTTCGTTTTTTTACTTATTTTTAAATAAAATTTATTATTATAGTTTGAATCATAATTGTTAAAAAGAATAAAGTGCATATTTGTTTTTAATGTTTTTGATTTAAAATATATATGACCACCAAATATTTTTTTCTAATGCTAGCAAATGTTTTCAGGTAATTTCAAATCATGAGTCACGTTACTGCTATTCAAAAATGGAGCCCAGAGCAATTGGTGAACCATCTCCAGGCAATTGGTATCGGCGAGGAAACTAGTCGCATTTTACTTAGTAAGTGTATTTCTTTATTCATATTTTTATTATATATTAAACAAAAGATCATATTTTATTGAATTTTAGATAATTATATAACTTTTTCTGATTCGTAAACGTTTTCAAATTCTATACATTTTGAATAAAGATAAATTTTTTTTAATTTTCATAATTCCAAAGTTTTTAAGATTTTACAAATGTCGGCATATATTTTATAATTGTTTAATTATTATATTCGGAATTCGAAAAAATATAATATTTTTCAACATTTTCTGCGTAACATGAATTATTTAAAAGTTTAAAAATGTAAACTGATATGATCAAATTTGTCTATAATTCAAAATATATAACATTTTTCTATTTTTTGGATTTAAAACCTTATCGAAATTATTAAAAACAAACAAAGTTTTCTTATTAAAAACAAAATATTTTCATTTGAAAAAATTATTACGTAATATGAATTATTTTACGAAAAATTTTTTAGAAATGTACAAACAAAGGCTTTTAATACTTTTTATTTTGTTTGATATTTGTAAAAATTTTATAATTCTTAAAAAGATAAAATATTGTACAAATTTTTAAAAATTGAACATTTTTTTGAATTTTCCTTTTGAAGTTTTAGTAAATTTACAAACAACAAAAATTTGCTCAGAAACAGTAAATTAATAATTGTATCCCAACTGACATTGTAATACGTTATATATAAAATAACTTATTATAATGTTATTTTGTAAATAATTTTAAAACTTATTAACATTTATTACATTAAAAAATTTTTTTCAATATTTTTCATTGGCTTAGATTAACAAAAATTACATTTTAAGTTAATAGCTTGATTAGAATGTTAGATTAGAAATTTTTTTTAGATGTTTCATCTCGTTTTATTTTACAAAAATTTTTATTAACCCTTCATTGGTTTTATTTTTGTTATCCATTTCTTCTTCGAAGTATTCTATTTGGTTTTCTCTTTCTCGTCAGGGAAATGCTCATAAGTACGTCGATGGAGGGTTAAGTAACCTTAGATTGATTAAATTATTTGCAATTAAATTTTTGTTGTCGTGTGAAAAGAAGTTTTCCCACTTGTGAAGTAAAATACTATTATATGGAAGCATTTCTCGGAAATGTTTTGAACATTTTTGCGTTTTTTGAAAATTTGAAATTAATCTTAAATTTATTAATCATTTATTGTTCTAAAAAATAATACAATTTGGCATTGGTTAGCAATAATTCAAAGTAGGACGCATGTGTTTGTGTTCAAAGTAAATTAATTATATTTCATGTTTTTGCATGTTTGCCCAATAAGGTCAAGCATGTATGCATTTACATAATATATATTACTCATAGTGATATTTTATTTATGAACATTGTTTCCACATTTGTTGCCTCTAGGTGCTTAGGATACTTAGGCGTTAAAGTTTGGGCCATTCTTCTAAGGTTATTTAAAGTACTTGCGGATAAATATGGATCAAATTATTTGTTACGTTTGTAATAATATAGTTGGACGACTTGAAAACTTAGGTCGACACTTGATATTAGAACATGGTATGACATTAAAACGTGGAGGAGGAAGGAGAGGTTTTATTTGTCAACAGGATAACTGTAATAGAAATTTCTTAAGATTTGCCTCGCTAAAAAAACACATAAGACAAAGTCATATTCCTAATTTTGTTGATGATGGAGCGCCTCTTCCGCCAGATGAAGCAGTAAACGATTGGCTAGCTAACGATGATAATCTGAATATACAGGAAGATCAACGAAATGAAGTTCATGAAGATCATGAAGATCATGAATTTAATATAAAAGATGCTATTGCTGAATTAATAGGAAGTTTACAATGCAACCCTTCAATCAATTCACAACTTAGTACATTCATTTTGAATCAGTGTCAGCATTTTACAGAGCGCGTTTATGGTTCATTGTATAATAAAATATCAACTTTTCTGACTAGTCAACGTCAAGTAGACAACAACGTTGTGGTAGAATTTTTGCATTCTATTAAATACGAAAACCCTTTTCAGGGCATGAAAAGCGCAGATGAACAATTTAGAGTGCTTCGAACACAGCGTGGATATGTAGATTCTGTCGATATTCCGTTAGGTTATCGCGAAGAAAACGTGTATGATCCCGCGACTTTATCATATATTCCGAAAAGAGTCTTAGAAACATTTCAATATGTCCCTATAATTCCGGTATTAAAAAGCATATTGTCAAATCGGCCTATACGCGAATATATTGCAAATGAACCGCTTTCCCCTCCAGATGTCATGAAATCCTTCGTAGACGGGGAGCACTTTCGTTCAAGCGATTTTTTCACGCAGTATCCTCATGCTATACGGCTCAAGTTATATTATGACGAATTGGAAATTGCTAACGCTTTAGGTTCAAAAGCAGTTATTCATAAACTGGGTACTTTTTATTTTCAAATTCAAAATCTGCCTGCTCATTTCAACTTTCAAATTAGCAGTATTCATACACTTGCTATTTGCTGTGATGGAGATGCAAAAAAATATGGTTATAGTACAATATTGGAACCATTTCTTCATGATTTAGTGCTTTTAGAGAGTGATGAAGGGTGTACAATTAAATTGGATGATGAAGACTTTGTACTGCGAGCTTCAATATCTGCATTTTGTGGTGATGGTTTAGCTGTTCATCAAATTTTTAATCTCCTAGGACCTTCGGCTAACTTCTTTTGTAGGAATTGCATGTACAGTAGACATGATCTACATGCTTATTCGGTAGAAACTTCTGTGAAACGAACGGAACAACTATACACCGAACAGTTACAATTATTAGCTGAAACAAATTTTGCTCCAAATGAAATGACAAATACAGGAATACGAGGAGCATGTTGTTTAAATGAATCGCGATACTTTCACATTTTGCGCAACAAGATATTTGATCCTTTTCATGACTTTTTGCAGGGTATTTGTCCAATGGTTGTGAAGTTGGTTTTACATCGGTACGTAGTTGTTGATAGACAATTTGACATCAATTTTATCAATCGAAGTATTCGAGCATTTGACGTTGGTTTTGTAGAGAGAAGAAACAAACCATCGCAAAATTTTTCTATTGGGATGCTTAATCGAAGGCAGCACATATTAGGTCAAAAAGGAGCTCAAACATGGCTTCTTATGAGGATATTTCCTTTTCTATTCGGTGAAAAAGTAGGTTTAGATGATGAATATTTAAATTTTGTTGTACTTCTTTTGAGAATAATGGAAATAGTATTTGCGCCTGTTGTAATAAGGTCACAAATTCCTTACTTGCGGTCCTTGATAAAAGATTTCTTTTTGAAATTAAAGATATTGTTTCCAAACGTACTCCCCATCAACAAGCTTCATCATATATTTCACTATCCTGAGAGTATTATATGGGCTGGTCCAATTTCTCAGTATAACTGCATTCGTTTTGAAAGCAAACACGCAGATCTCCGTTTGAAAGCTCAAAACATGTACAACTTTAAGAATCCTCCAAAAACAGTTGTTCGAATTTTGCAAAGTGTACAAAGTTCTGTATATGGTTCAGGAAATGCTGAATTAAACAGATTCAGTGTTGTAAATGGTTCATCGATTAATATTTCTCAAACCATGAGCAGAGTTCATTTATTAGAAATGGGATACAATGATGAGGATCTTAGTTTTTGTTCTTCTTGTGTCACTGTGAATGGTACAGAATATCGTAACGGATTTTTTGTATGTCTCGAAGCTCCACGAAA
This sequence comes from Masnerella sp. ZL-2020, assembly GCA_022817265.1. Lineage (NCBI taxonomy): Eukaryota > Metazoa > Arthropoda > Insecta > Hymenoptera > Scelionidae > Masnerella > Masnerella sp. ZL-2020. The sequence goes on from JABFPQ010000489.1 coordinate 5,353, forward strand.
TCGTGAAGACAATTTGCCCCTTTTTGGTCAGATAGTTGAAATTTTGATTATGAATGATAAGGTTTTCACACTTCTATGCGAATACAAGACGTCTTTCTTTGAAGAAAGGTTGAACGCTTTTTGCATAAAGTCAAAAGAATTGTCAATGCATCATTTTATAAAAATTGAAGATCTTCCTCATTTTAAACCGTACTGTCCTTGGACTTATGCGCCAACACAACAATCGTTTATTAGCCTCAGGCACATTATTGCATAAGGAACTTCTGTTATGATTCTACAAAGGTACGCTGTAAAGATTTAGAGTAAGGTTACCTGAAAAAATTTAGCAAACTGAATAAATTAGCAAATGTAGTTAAAAATATTAAACACTATTTTTTGTTTTTTGTTGTAAGGTAAATGTACTTCGGAAAATACATATCAATTTTAATTTACAGGTGAAGAAATAGACGGTGAAATGTTTTTTGATTTATCGGAAACCGACTTACGATCCTTAGGAATAAAAATGGGGCCTTTGAAAAAACTTATGAAAATTATCAATGACCAATCAATCACGGTAAATTATTTGCTCTACAAAGTTAATTGAAACAGTTGCTTGTAATTTAAAATATATTTAATACTAATATTTTTTAATATTTAGGTAAATAAAGAAACTTCATTTGGTCCGAAATACCTAAGTGATAATAGTGATCTATGTGCACCATCACCATCGACTTCTTCAGGAATTGAATCGAGTCGTATGCGTTCGCCATCGCCCATGGACAGAGACGACAATGCCGACTTATCTATAGCAGGCAGCACTCCGCCGTCAGCAATGAGCACGCCACGATACTTCGATAAAAAAGCGTGCAATAAATCTTTAAATACAATTGGAAATCAAATGCAAAAATCAAAATTTTCTGTAAGGCTTTTAATTTTTTCAAACAATTAATACTAAAGAAATCCATATTACGATTTTGAAAAAAATTATTCTGATAAAATGTAAAAATACTTTTCAACAGCGTTATACTACAGTCAGAGAAACTTTATTAAAAAGTTCATGTGGCGAAGTAGTGGTTATTGCAGCAGATACCAATTTCTCACCTGATGATCAGCGAGCAATGATACGTATTATTGTTGGAGAACTCGTAAAAATACATGGGCCATATCCACCGACGGAAGCAAAAGAAGCATTAGCGTTGGCAATAATCAATGAATTCCCAAAGCTAAAAGATGCAGAGGCTCCGTTGGGATATGTAAATATTTTGCTCGCATTTAGTATTTTTTTATATAATTAATTGATTATATAATAATTTTTTTAAATTTCAGGAGCATTTTTACGACAAAAAAAGTAGATCAGGGTACATAGAGTTCCGCTTATGGACATATAGAAAAAGTCTTAGTCCATCGAAAAAAAAATATGTCTGTGAGAAAAGGCGTCGCGTAGAAACCACCTCAACTACGAGTGACTCATCATTAACGCAACAGCAATTGAATGAAAAGGTGAGTTCATTTAAACAATTATATTCAATTGTAAAATTTTAAAAGCATTAAAAATATAAATCTTGTTTTCAGGTAACCGCAATGAAATTTTTAAAACCGACGCGGGAAACAAAAGCGCAAATTTTGGACCTTTTGCAATCGACATTCGTTAACAGAAGAAAGTGGATATCTCAAGATAGTCCACCAATTGCCGATATATTTAGGACGTATCCGCGCTTACTAGATTTCAAAGGAAAAATGGTATTTATAAAAATGTGTGACAATTTTACATACTACAAAAAATAAGAAAAATATTAATGTTGTTAATTTTTACAGATTGAAGCCGAATTTGCAGCAATGCATCCAGGAAAGGGTGAAAATTTCATTCTAAAATTTCCGACCACCTTTTGTCCCAAAATTATTAAATACTGCGAAATTAATCATCCCGTAGAGCATATACGGTCAGAAACTGAGTTAGATGGTTGGTATTTGCAATAAACTTTCTATTTTTAATTTGTTCCTCAAAACTTTCCTCTCGAAAATTAAGTAAATGAAATAATACTCTAATGATTATATATTAATTTAGAATATACCAGAGCTCTCATCCTTCTGGAAAGAATAATTCCTCGGAATGTCCCAAAGGGAAGAAAAAGGAAACATGCAGACGAGAGCGAAGATCGCCAATTTTTGAGAATCGTTCCTGTGAGTTAAAAAACATTTTTATGCAGTAGATTTTGTTATATTTTATTGAAAACCTAAATTAAATTATTATTTATTTTTATTTCAGCAAGGAACAAGTATTGATGATTATGTGGCCTGTATTCGAGCTGCTTCTACAGGTCCAGTACAACCGTACATTCTGTGCCGAATCACTGGACCAGACTCAGCAGTTTATTTTATTCAAGCAGATGGATTCATTGTAGAATCTGAACAAAATAATATAGTTTATGCGTTTGATCTGCTTTTTAAAATGTTTTTTGTGTTTAATGTAAAATACCCCGGCGTTTTATGTAATTTTTTTGAATATATAGAAATGTATCAATACAATTTGGATAAAAAAAAGCGAGCGTCGCTGACATCACTGCATGTCAGCATTCAAAATGTAAATTTAGACAATTAAATATAAGATACGTGAATTGTATAAAATACTCCTGTCATTCAAAAATATATTACCATATAAAAAAAATGAATGTGGAATTTTATTATTATATTCAATTCAAAATTTGTAATGTCTATAAAAAATGAATAATAAAATGTATTGTTTTTAATAACTACATTGTTAACATTTATGCCAATTGAGCACAATTTAACATTACTTAAACAACGCACAATTGGCATAAGGAAAAACAGTGATTTTAAAAACAATATATTTTACTATATAAATTCTTATTTAAATTTATTTTAAAATTTATGAGAAAAAACCAATTGTCCATTTTAAATTTCGCGCCACAGAGCTTCAAATCACGTGACCTAACCTCTACCGCAGGTTGGCAGTTCGCTGATTAAATCAGTGAAAATACACTGTTTGTCAGTGGATGGTTATTCACTGACAAAATCAGCGCGTATTCACTGATTCCCGCTAAGAGTGTATGAGTAATAAGTATTCAATTTTTTTATTAAGTTTCAAAATTTCAAAAAAATTTTTCTTTTCGTTAGAAATATCACTTTTTATGTATTAGTTAATTTACTTTGCAGATATAATTTTGTAGGACTCATATGCAATTTTTACTCGAAACCAGAAATCGCAAAAAAATATTTTTTTGACAAGATGAAAATATTTGATTGACAATTTGAAGCTTGAGAAAAAATGTACACATGTTGACTCAAAACCAAACATTGCAAAAAAAAGTTTTTAAACAAGATGAGAACATTCGATTCAAAATTTGAATCTTGAGGAAAAATGTATACATGTTGACTCAAAATACTTTATTTTTGCCAACATTTCAAATTTTTAATTAAAAAATATCATGAAAATCTTTGTACGAATATGTAAAAAACGTTTTTTCTTTTTCCCAAAACAAAAAAAGTCTAACTTTTATACTCAAAGAAAACATTACATTTTCTCTTAAAACCTACAAATTCGTGACATATACCATCGTAATAATCAGTTTCATAAATTGGCAACTCAACTGTTATTAAAGGTAAAATTGTACACGTGGATTTGAGCTTCCCTTTTCCAAACGCCCGAGGCGATGGCCTCGTTAAATTATCTTTATTGGAATAACTAATTTGCGCTCTGCACAATCGGGAACGTTTCCGCGCCAAAGTTAGTTATTAAATACCTCGAAAGAGGTCGCAAATTATTTTTATCTTCCACGCGATTTTGTTCAATTAGACGTCGCGAATCGATAAATCATTTTCCTTCGACAACTTACATGCAATTCTTATGGTATTCCCATTGTTTTTATGCGCGACGTCGATTAAAATGTCAGCCGACGTTGTTCATGTTTTCTTTATCGCGAATCCCTCGCGGATATTTCGCGCCGAGACCGGCTTTTACGTAATGTGTATCGCGGTGTTTACAATTGAACGTTCGCGCGATCAAATTCACAATTTCTACCAATTAGCGTTAGTTAAATGTTGATTGACTGAATGCAGTTAATAAGGAGTAGTTATAAGGAATTTATTTTCACTACATTCTTCGAAACAATTTTTATTTCGTTCGAAAGAAAGTCTTTTGAATTGCAAGAATCAAAAAATTGTTTAAATGTTTTTTAAACATTTTTGAAACTCATTTGCAAAATCTGTTAAGAAATTTTAACAGATCTACACTTCACTTACAATAAAAAAAATTAAATGGCAACTTTTTTTAATCATTTATGAAAAATTCAATTTTTTAAACATGTTTTTGGAATTAAAAACATCAAATTTAGACGAAGAAATATATGATTCTTCTGTTATATTCTGCAGAAATAAAGAGATCACAATTCTGTTATTTTTTGTACTAATTTTTTTTTGCGTTGGCTAAACAGCTTGTTTAAATGTAAAAATGATAAATTTGGATGTCGATTTTTTACGTTTCTCTTATAAAAATAATGAAGTTCACGTTCTGAGAATAATGTTCTCGAAGCATGTTAATTATTAATAGCTTTCTCATCGCAGTCGTGTGTTTTATTTGAGTGGAACATATAAACCATTTCGACATAAAATTGACCAAACGCCAGTTCATATATAAATCAACGAAAAACTATTTAGTCTAGGATTCGAAATTGTGTCTGAATAATCTTTTAATACACACCGAGACCGAAGGAAAGGGATCGGTAAATAAGATCTAAATCAAACCGAAGAAAACCTTATTTTCGGAATGAAAAACTGTTTAATAATAGCCACTATTTATCTAAAATTTGTCACATTATAAATTCATTCGACGTCGAAAACCATAATTTACACGTGGCACTCAAACTAAATTTATATCCGGAGCCTCTTTATTTAATCTATTGCACCGAAACGCGCGTTATCTTTCCGCTCATTAGATCGGTAACGAGGAAGTGTCAAACAAGTCACAAAAATCGGCGCTGAGTCATTTATTGGCGACGCAAAGTTTCCATTATTACGGAGAAAACACTCGCGTTTTCGTTTCGTGCGACACCGGTTTTCCTTATGATTTCAACCGCTAATTTGTGACTACTAAATGTATTCATCGAGATAAACGAACGGGAATTTATAGCCGTCATGATTCGTAATGATGTGTGAAATAGATTAATGCTTGCCAGAAATAAAATGTTGTATGATCTTCATTTATGTTTACCACCATAAATATTTGGATGCATAAACAAAATACGGTTCTGGGCGTTCGTAAGGTTCGGTTGATAAATTAATACATGTGTAGTTAATTTATTTTGACAACGCGCCTATTCTGTTGTTTGAGTTATAGCGGATGTGCAGTTCGAATTATTTTGCGCGTTGTTTCGTTTCGTGCCATTTTGCGATTTTTGTAATTTTTTTTTGACAATTACAAAAAATTTTTTTAATGATAGTTTTGATGTGAATTTTAATGATGGTTATGAGTTTTCGTTGAATTTTTAATAAGAAGATTAATGATTTTATTTTGCAGTAGTTGTATTTTAAGAAATCTAAATGAGGTGTTAAATTGAAAATTTCTTGATGGTGAATTAGAAAAGCATGCGTGTAAAGAATGTGTTTAAAAGCATGTGATTTATATAAATAATTAACTTATGTAAATTATATATTTTTAATTTTCATTCTACAGCTAGTCTTCAATTTTGATTTTCTATTATTTTTAAAATTTCAAATAATCGTTTTTACTGAAATTGTGGTTTTATTAATCCATTTTCGGCTATTGATGCTTATACGCAACATTGGAAAAAATGATTTTCATAAAATTACATGTGAAATAATAATTTAAGACATGTTTTCGTTGCAATTATAGATGAAGCTTATTATGTATAATTTTTCGGTATATCTAAAAATTTTAAGTTCGTAAAACTTATGTACAATTGTAAATATATACAATTATATTTAATTGTTATAGTCAAATTCAATTTTTATTGCAAAAAACGGAAAAAAAATTTTACTGCACAATTTTTGTAAATTTAACATAAGAAATACGAATATGCAAGAAAAAAATTAAATATTTCAGTGTTTGATCAAAAATGGGTTAAAACGTCCAGTTGCTAGTCTTGTTGTGTTATT
>JABFPQ010000490.1:0-11452 GCA_022817265.1 Masnerella sp. ZL-2020
GGCGTTCCTTGAAACTTTGCTTGGACTAAACGTACGGTGAGGAGTATAGTTTTCCATTTGTAATACAAAATACACTTTTTGAAGGAAATCCATAAGAACGGTAAAACGTTATGTTTCTTTGTCGTCGTGAAGTATATAACAGTAAATTATATACAGGTGATCCCATGGTACAAATCTCGTACAAATGTTTCCTTGACTCCAAGATTGGTTCAAATGATACACGGTTTACAGGACGTTTCGAAATGTTGGCTCTGGCAGCCATTTTGAAGCAAAAACTGGTACTCCGAGGGTGAAACAAGTAGTAATTCTGGAATGTCGAGAAAAGTCCCTGCTGTCGGTTAATCCACAATCGTAGATACATAAACTTCAATTGGTCAATCGCGAACAGCAATATATTTTAAACTCATTTGCAGTAACATGGATATACTTTTATAGATTTTTCGACAACGACAACTGTCCTTGATTCGTGGACTAACTGACATGGAATTCGGGAAACGAAGAGGTTAGGGGAAACGGAAAAAACAGCAACTGAGGGCAATCCAAGAGCTGACAACGGTCAATGACATTCGGTTGAGATTCTGAACATTTCCCACCTGGTGGACCGGAAATCGAACAACTCGCAAACGTTCCAAAATCAACGCAATCCGATGACCTTGACAAAAGACGTTTGCTCGCGATTCGAATTTGGTCCACTGGATCTGCAGAATTTCTTACATTATGTACAATTATCCATCTACTGAATCGTATATTTATGCAGACGTGTTGGTTTCGTGCCGAAAGGTTTGCCATGAACAGTAATAAGAAGTGTCCCTTAAACTCGTATATGTATCTATATGTATACTATATACACGAAAGTCAATGTGTGTAACTCTTCTCCCCTTGTGTATGCGTGTAATGGTACGTCTTAAATTCATACAGACTTCAAATACAAATGTCAGCATTTACTTCGTCGCTTTCGTCCCTACTTCACGTTTCTCTGTAAAAAAGTTTGTTTTATCGTAAATGTGTGTCTGCTCCTTCGCCTAATCGCTATCTAATCGTAAACGTGCTCGTAAAGGTGACGCTTCGACGAAACATGCGTAGAACCGAATGGCCCAAATTTGCGCCGGTTCACTTTCAACACGCTATTTTCGAGTCAAGATGCAAAATCTCCGGTCAAAATGTAAAATATTGAGCACAATTTTTGGTTGCTTGGTATTTTGCATTTTGACGTTTCTTTGAGTTCAAAATGGTGTTTCAAGAGTGTTTACTTTCCCGTTTGCGTCCTGGCAAACGGGCGCCTCCTGTCGTCGTCCGGAGAACATAATTGAAAAATGTTTCTACTTATAGCAATGATACTTAATCCACTAATCATAGTTGACAATGAGTACCGCGCTCAATTAGAATAACGATGTAGGATGGGGCCGAAAATGGACTCGGTTCGAAAATAATGGCCCCAGGGCTCTTTTCGATTTTGCATTCTATCACGCACTTCTTACCCGGATTGTGCACAATCGCACGGAGGGAAATTGTTTTCTTTATTCATACGGTGGAGTAGAAGTAGAAAATACACGGTCAGTTCGCTCGCTCGTTACCCGAAGCAGATTTAGCTATCATTTTTTTATGGTAGGCAATTTTGTTATCGTCACATAGTGTCAAGTGATAAAAAGTGGAAACATCTTCTGTTTTTTTAAGGAAATAATTTCTCCACTTTATTTAATTTTGCAAAACTTATAGCTCCCGAAACAGATTGAAAAAAAATTTGCTGGTATAGATCCCATTGAAAAAAACAACCCAATGGAAGTTAAAAATTAGTAGCTGAAATCGAAGAGGTCTCACTCTTTAAAATTCGACACCATGTGACGTCATAGATAATACAATTGAAAACTATTAAAATTGTCGGAATCGAATAGAATCGAAGTTATTTTTGAGGTAGAACGAGCGAGGAATCTCTCAAAGAACACAAAAGTTACATTTAAATCAAGGTCGCATTGACTTTTGGCAATCGGCGGGTTCGGCGTAGGTTTTCGCCCGACGTAATTGTAAGTTTTGTGCTATTCGAGCTCTTTGCCTGGCAATAATTCGCGTAGCCTGAGCGCTATGTCAAACGACCGGCGAACGGTAGCGTACCAAACTGGCGTCCCTACTTAGAGGGCGGTGGTGCGCAGATGGGGACAGCGCTGTAGCGACACGCCCCGGGGCCCCAGCTCCTAAATGACGTTTAGAGCGCGTGAATCCTGCTGCTGCTCGCTCACGTAGTCGTGGTCCACGCGGTCACGGTCCACGCGTGACCTCCGCGTTCCTCCGTGTCTACTGGTGTAAGCACTTGTACCTGTTGAAACAATACAGTTATTATTTTTGCACGATTTTGAGGAACAGAGCAATTTTGATGACCTTTTTAATTTCTTAAACCTTGCTAGAATATTTTCTTCAACAAAAATGCAGTTAGAGAGTAAGGATAAGTTACAACTAGATTACACAATGTGTAGAAATAATTGGTTTTTTCAGAAGGACTTTGTTGTTTTGAAATTTTTTAGTTCAACTTTTCAAGTTCAATTGCCTACTTTTGACTTTGTCTCGACCTTCAATTTAGACATTAAAATTTCATTTGTTTTATTTTTTATCAACCTTTAAAATAGTAATGTTAAACGATTTTCTATTTCATAACGATTATTTATAAACGATATCAAAATTAAAAATAATTTATGTGAATATATAAGTTTATTCTGAATATTTTTAAAAAATTTTAAAAATCGTCTTTCTACTTTTTTATTTTAATTCATTTTTATTGCAAAGAGAAAATTTGGCTTCAATAGAAAATTTCATCTAATATCTTAATTTTTCATAATATCTTGATTCAGTTCTTCAACTTGCATCAAAAGTATCTAATATGAAATAAAATATCTTCCATCAAGGCACGAAAATATCTTGATTTTTTTGGATTTTGTGTAACTAAAAATTTTTCATTCGTGTAGATACTAAAGGTAACTTAAACAAAACACAACTTCTTAACCTGTCATTGTATAAATAAAATACAAAATGACGAGTAGATTACCGAATTCCAATAATTCGGTGATGTTATTTATGTTATCTTGATATGATTTTTCTGAAAGGAACTTATCAATCGTAATTTTCACTAAAAAAGTATAGTAATTTTATTTTCCATTCTAGTTAGAATCTTAAAGATAGTCTATAATGACAAATTTCCAGATAGGATCCTAGCAGGACCCTAATACTTTTTCTTAAAACCTATCTATTTCTAATTTGCTCTATCATAAAGAAGCCAGATCAAAACCTATCTATGCTCCTAGAAATCTTAAATTTTCAACTAAGATCCTGTCTAGAAATTCACCTTCAAATCTCAAAATTCGAAAACTTGTTTCCCAAACCCAAACTCAATCCCAGCTGAATTTTTGCATCAGAGCTCCTAAAACACAAGATCATCAAATTGCTTATCGAATCACTCAGCGTCTAAAGATACATCGAACGAATCCTTCCATTTATTTTCAAAAATCCGTAACTGGGGGAAAGTTGTTCGTTCTCTGTATACAGAAACTACGAAAATCATCTAGAGAAATCCGGTCAACGATTAAGTTGAGGTGCGTTTTCCTCTGCCAGCAAATCCAAAATAACATTAGACCAAACCAAACGCACTGCGGCGACTGATAGGGGGCGCTGCAGCTAAACTAAACTGGTTACTGTATTAGTCCAAGCAAGGTACGTTGCAAAAAGAGCTAAAAAAAGTCGACGCTGGATTAAGGACCTCGTTTATTTCACACGTGTCAAACCAACCCGAGTTAGGGATAGATCGAATGAGAACTTGACGCTCGTTAACGGTGATTTCATGAACTAAACACAACTTGATTTTCTTTCCCAATTGTAAAATCAAATTGTTTGCAAAAAAAGTGTTGAATTTTAAACACCTTTGTAGTTACTTTTAAATTTCAGTGTTTTCAATTTCAACCTATCTTTTTCACATTTGTGATGTTTACAAATTAAACACTATTTTTTGCTGTGTTGAATGGCGCTGGTCTCTAAAAAGCACACCAGGATAAGGAGACGGTCATTACTCGATTTTACACATCAGTTAATCTTACAAAACATTTCGGTACAAAATACATTCTTAATACCAACACAACGATGACCAAAACTCAAAGTACACTTGTTAAATCCATCCTGCGGGCCAATACTCGTTACCAAATAGAACTTGAAAAAGTAAGTGATGTAACTATAAATGCAAAAATGCTAATTCCAAAAATGCGCTCAACCGGGAATTCGCAAAGTTCCCGATTGAAGTCTTGAAAAATTGAAGCTTAAGAAGCAGGCGCGTAGTGAATTATTAAGCTTGAGTTATGGAAGTTGAGCATTCGGTGACCTACATCTACGAAAGCAGAGAATATTTGATTAAGGTACGAATGCGAGCAAAAACGCGCAAATGCAGTTACATCACTTGTCAATTGACTGGGCACGGCAAAAATGTCAAAAAATCTATCGGTCTGGCTGGTTGTCCCATGGGAGGAAAAAAAAGGAACCATTGAACTCCGGACCAAGGGTTTTTGCGTTCTCGGTTCGCGATGGACTGTTGCTGCTATTCTAGTGGCTTAGTCTAGACATGATGTGTCGGATGGTGTTGACAAGTAAGAGGATGCCATGAGGAGGTACGTAAAAATGGCACACGGATGAGATTCTAACTTGAGAATTTCTTCTAATTGTTAGATCATCTATACCACTAGACGAGCTGCGATTTTCGCAGCTGTTTGTTCTGATTTTTGCTATTTGCTATTGATAGAAACTGAATGACGATGAGACCAGATGATGTCGGATACGTTTTATTAACGAGTCATGGAAATCAAGGATTAGACAATTTTCGGATTACTGGAAAGCCAATAACGAACACTTTTTAGTTTAACGAACAGTTGACTAAAAGATGCAACCTTACTAAAATTTAGAACGTTATGGTTATAACAGTGTAACACTAAAAAACAAGTTTTTTATTTGGTATTTAACTAAAACTTTATTATGACATGTGTTTTAAGAATTTTGATTGAAATACCTCTTCAAATAAGATACTTGTTTTCGCAGTGTAGTTTTAACAAAATCAAACTATCAATTAGACTAAAGTGATCCAAACATTATTCACTGTTCAGTTTGTCCGGTTTCACTTCCAGATATACAACTGTAACGATACGTGGTGACCTTTCTTATCATATTTCCATGGTATTCAAACAAAATTTAAATTCAGCGGCATCCCAAAAATTAGAGCTAAGTTGTTCTGAGGTGTTTATCGAATGTTTCCAAATGATTCGACATACGATGTCCACGAGATGAATTCGAATGAGATTTACGAAGATACAAATACGACTAATGATGGGAATTAGAAGAATAACATTAGTTGATCACCTAATGAAACTATGGAGTTAAATGGCTGTGTCCTAATGTGGATTTAAGAACGAACGATGATATGAGATTGGATGACGGATTAGAATTTTGGATCCATTCGTTTACCCTATAGTACCAGTAGTTGGAAACATCTTAGCTTAAATTTCAAGATAGAATAACTTTGGTCTATGAGGATTTGTAGAGTAAATCATACATTTGTCTTTCTCTCGAAATTATTTAATTTTCAGAAAGAAAAGACAATGTGGACATGAAAATCTAGCTAGAAGGTAGTGTGAAAATGTATCCTAAAGACCTGAACCTCCAAAAAAGTGTGTATATAGTCATCAATTTGGATGTAACATAAACTTTTAAATTTTGGATTTTAAAATAAATCTGGACTTTTTTGAATGATTAGACAATGCGTTGAAAGGAGGACAAAAGTTTTGATAATAAGATATAATCTCGAATAGTATTGAAACGTACTTTTTCACCCAGGAAACGCTTTTAGCACAATTGATTAAAATGTTATTGTACCTAATTGTCTAAAATCCTTAAATACCAGGTCACCATCGACGACAAATCAAAAAACACATAGAATATTTCTAGTGGTTCCTAATATCAAATTTCAGTTGATAATTCTACATAGATTTTCGTTATTGATTAACTCCATAATTTATCCTCATGAAAGACCTTGTTATGACAAGAAGGGTGACAACCGAGTGTCGTCATGAATGGTACACATGATCGGACAAAGTGTCGCGCAAACTCGGTATCTCATCCGGGCCCATGCATCACTATACTCAACGTACTTACAACGCGGATCGTTAAGGGGACAGTCTCTCAGTCTCTTACAAATGTGCGTGGGGACGCGGCCCACAATCGCACGTTGCAAATCGGCTCACTCTGCCGACGAGCCGGGACAGATTCAACTCGACTCCTTCGACTTGGAATCCTGACTTAGGGTGACCTTGCCCTCTTTTCGGATGATCCCCGTGGCAGCCACCGCCTCCGTCAAGGCTTTGGTACAGACAGAAGAACACCACATAAGAGCCGTTATCTTTAGCAGCCGCGTGCGAGGTATTGGGTTAATTCGCTGCTGGTACTGTCCTCGTCCACGGATATGAAAAGCTCGAGGCCTTCGGGTCGAAAGGAGCTACCTTTCGTGCGTGATTCACCTAAAAGCTCATCAAGGGACCCAGCACTCTCTCTGAATTTTTGTAGGGAAACATTTACTGTTTGTACCAGTGAGAGAATAATATATATCTCGACGATCTAGACGAAGAACATCACGTTTCGAAAGTAAGGTGAAAGACCTCAAGTTTCAAAATTCAGCAGAAAATCCTCACGTGTCAAAATTTACGTGAAAATCCTCAAGTTTCAAAATTTTGTTGAACAACATCACGATTCCAAATTTCTAACGTGTTATGTACTTAAATTTTGAAACGTAATGTTTTTCAACCAAGTTTTCGTGAATGACCTCAAGTTTCAAAATTTGGTTGAAAAAAACCGCATTTCCAAATTTCTCACGTAATTCTTCACATACATGTTGAAACGTGATGTTTTTCTACCAATTTTACGTAAAAGACGTAAATTTGGTTGAAAAACCAAATTTCCCGAATTTCTCACGTAATTTTTCAATAAAATTTAGAAATTTGATATTTTTCAGCTATATTTACCTGAAAAACCTCGAATTTCAAAATTTTTTGAAAATTTCACGTTTCGAAATTTTATGTATTACTTATCAAAATTTTAGTGAGGAATTATGTGAGAAATTTGAAAATGTGATGTTTTTCAGCCAAATTTTGAAACCTGAGGTCTTTCACGTAAATTTTGAAACATGAGGATTATCCCGTAAATTTTGAAATGTGAGGTGCTTCACCCAAATTTTCAAATTTCCTATTCTTCGTCCTTGGGGACGAAGTGCCTTGGACAAAGTACTGTGATTTATGAAAAAAATGTAACATTGATCTTCAGTTACATATGATACAATGTAATCTGCTTATATTTTTGACTACCAGATTTCTTCAAATCAAATTTTTTAATTGGCTAAATAAACATCCTTCAAATGTTAATAATTTTAAAAATAAGAATTATGTAGATTTTATATTTGATCACACGTAAGTTTTCCAGTTTTTTAAAAAATATTAAATATTACAAAATTGAAGATGAAACTGCAAAAAATATACTTTGAAAATTAAATCTTAATATCAATTGCAATTTTAAAACTAAAGACATCAACTATTTTCATCACCAGTTTCACAGTAAAATTTCACAGCATGAAATTCAGAGTCTTCATTAAACATGATAACTACGCTAGCTAGGCCGCAGATTGGATTCATACGTCCGCTCCTCAGTTCTGTCACGTTGACAGAAGTCAAGACAGCAGAGAGATGACAACCAAATGTTAGTGGATGGTCGAATTGCGTGGATAATGCAAATTTCCTTTCAAATCCCAAATCAACCCCGAAATTTCAATCGACACTAAAATCCCCCCTTCCCAATTACCCACGCAATTCCGTGGTTTTATGGAACTGAATAGCGACGTGCACGAGATAAGCTGTTGTAGAAGAGACTTTAAAACAGAATAAACATTGAGAGATCAGATCAATTGTAATTACATGGGCGAATGAGCAGAAGGTTACACAGTAAACAAGTAAAAACAGTTCGCTTATAAACGAGTGTGTGGACTAACGGGGAAAGCAGAAGTACTAAGCGCGTTCTCGTTCTCACTGAACCGGGTACAAGTACGGAGTGCCACTTATCCCCACTGAAAAGAAAGACAACATGAAGAAATGAAACTACTGAGTTCTATCCCAGTACGTTAATTATTGTTCTTAACAAATGATTTACGATTCGATAATGATTACAGTTTCTTTGTGTTGATCCTGGAATAAATAAATGTATAGTCATTCTTCAGTATTTGTTACCATAAATGGTAACAATATTGACCTAAGTTTCTAACCCTCAGAATTTCAATTAAATTACCCTGATAACCATGGATTATGTTGTCAATGATTTTTATTGAATTACGTCAATGTAGCTCTTATACACCCCTTATTAGTTAATTGCAAATACTGGTTTGAAATATAGTTAGTTTTTAAAGAATATAAAGAACTAGCTATGAAAAAAACGTTGGAAAATACACGATGAGTCACAAAAACTGAGAAACCTAAATAATTATAACATTATCGACCGAGTAACTCAGTCGGTAACTTATTTACCGACTGAGCTAACCTATAACCTATCCCCAATGTCTGTATCCATTAATATTTTTGCAATAAAAACTACTCCTGTAACTTATAAAGGATAATCAAGTCACATTCACCTAAATTGTACGTAATCCTGATTATCAGAATAATTTATTCCCTTTGTCGACCATTTTGCCCATTTCTCGACCTTTACCTGAAGCAGCGTCCGAAGCGGGCATCACGCGAGGAATTGGTGTGACTACCGGCGGATGCGTGGCCCTCCAATAAGCTTCCAGATATTCGGCCACGTGTTCACACGCCTCGTTCAATTGGTTCTCGTCGAGGATCACGTCGAACATCTCCGGAGGACACTGCGCCAGCTTCTCCGCGGCTACCATTTGCACGTTTAGATGACGGGTTTGCGATTTTCCCCGCGATTTGATTAGCCTCTGCAGTACCTTGGATGATGAAATCTTCAAATAGACGATGGTGGGGGCTAAACTAGTTTTTGCCAGTTGTGATGGGTGGTTGATCGTGTCGCAATCCAAAACTACCAACTGGAATTGGATTTTTGGGTTAGAAGTCATCTAAGTTGAAATGAATTTTATTAGGGGATGTTGGGGATTTGGAAAGGATATTTTGGTTTTAGATCTTCTATCTTTGGTTTTAGGTAAGAGGTGAATTAGTTAGACAGAGATAGAGATATGGTAGGAAATTTATATCATCTTCTGTATTTGAATTTAGATAACTGATGAATTAGTTAGACAGAGATCGAGACATAGCAGGGAACTTATATCATCTTCTGTCTTTGGTTTTAGGTAACAGGTTCTTTAGTTAGACAGAGATAGAGATATGGATGTTAGAAATTCTTGGTCCCTCTCTAGGAACCTACTTGGAATTTGGGTTTAGAAGATGTCTATAGTCAAAATTATTCAGAAAATCCTTTATTTCATTCTTTCTTACCTGTAAAGTTCTAGCAAGTTCAAAAATTCTTTCTATCTCCGTCTGAACTTCCGCCAAACAATTACTTCTACTTGTTGATCGTTCCATCATTATCGCTCTCTTTGTTGGATTATTCAACAAAGATCTTTTAGCTAATGAAATGTCTGCCATTACCCTCGTAATAATAATTCTGAAAAAATTGTGCAAATGTTGTTTTCCAAATATTTCAATCCAAAATTGTCAAAAAATTTGAAAATTTGTCTTACCGTCCTTCAAATCTATGTTTAAGAAAGTCAAAAAGAGCCTTTTGCATCATGTCCGTAACTTCGTATCCTTTTAGAGAAGGTCCCACCAAAACCACAGGCCTCATGGAAGGGACGACGTCATATGGAGTAGCCGTTTCCTGCGAAGAGTCAATTTTCTTAGTCGATTGTAGTGAAAATAAAAAATTGAGTTTTAGTTTTTTTGATTAAAAATGTACACTTACATAGGACTTCATGGGAGAGAAGGCATTATTAAAAAATCAAAATTAGTTAATAACATCTTCAAATTATGCTTATGCGTATTTACAATACACTTCTTTATCATTTTTTCTATGTCGACATTATCTGAATTTACCAAATTTAATTCTTTAAATATTTCAACATAATTAAAATTAAAATTGCCGACCTTATGTTTATGACAGAGAAGTGTTCATGAACAACGACATATATTAAATCAATAACACAACTGGCATTATTTTGCACAACATTTTACAGAAAATAATAATAATTCAAAAACCAATAATAATATCACTACCAACCATAGTACACAATTAAACACGAATCAAAGCAAGAAATCGAACATAATATTATTTTCTATGAAATGTTTCAGTTACGAAATTACAAAGCTACAAATCGAAACAAAGTTCATCCGCCACCGTACGAGGTTTAAATTTCAGATACTTGAGAATTGGGGAAGCATTACTATTTCAAACAAAATAACTTATTTACATCAATGCAAACAAACAGTTACTTTTAATTAAACGATCATTCCAAAACCATTGACATCAACAAGTTATTCTGCCGGAAATACTTGTGGTGTTTTTTCAAACCAAAATTTATACCTCTTGTTAAGAACGTCAAAAATAATACACAGCAGAATACGTAACAATTAAATTTTATAAAATTATATTATAAACGGAAACGTAAATATTACACCAAACTTGCTGTCATTTCTACAGTTATACTTTGCGTTTGAGAAACTAACCAAGTTTAAGTAACATAAACAATATATAGTTTGTCTGCGGAACTATTATACAGTTTGTTTAACTAATACATCCATTGTTTACAGAATGTTCCATGAAAAAAATGTTACATCTATTTTTTTTTCACCTTTTATTTCAAGAGATTTTCAGTCTTTTGTTAATCTTTTTTCTCAAAGAATTTTATGGGAAAGTAAACGATTTTTTTCATTACTTTGAAAAGTTAGGGTTTTTTAAAATTTACAAATGTTTTTTTCAGAGAACATTAAATACAAAATCTCGGTTATACAATTCATTATTACATTCCATTAACCACAACAATATTCACGAAATACAATTTCAATCGAACTACTACAAGTCGCAATTACATCACTGTAAAAACAAGTGTTTGAAAGAATCGCAATTTCTTGCAGAAATAAGTCGTGACGTTGCAAACTCAGTTTCTAACTAACTGTCTTGTTAGATAACATTTAATAAATTAATACCACAAAATGTCAAAAAATTCTATTTCATGCACTTTGTAAAAAGTATGAAAAATTATTGAACACAAATACTACCAAAGTCAAAATAAAATATTCTCCAGTTAACTTATTCCAAAAAAAATTTGACTATAGGGTCATTCAAAAAAAATTTGACTATAGGGTCATTCAAAAAAAATTTGTTATTCGTGATTTTTATAGGAATTTTACTTTAAAAACTACTATAATCCAAAGTTTGATTT
>JABFPQ010000491.1:0-11434 GCA_022817265.1 Masnerella sp. ZL-2020
TAGATCAGAAATCTATCCACTAATCCTATCCATAGATCCTTTCTATGGAAAGGTTACATGAAAAGGATATATGGGAAGGATATATGTAAAGAATATATGGGAAGGATATATATAGGATATATATATATCCAATATATATATCCTATATTGTATAATATTTTGCTCAAGTGAGCCATGAACTATAATTATTTCATTTTCAATTAAGCATACTAACTGGCAAGACGACACACTGAACACAGAAACGAGAAAGGAAAATTAGGGCGTTTAAATGACCAGACTTTTTTAACTTTATAGTTAAATTTTGTATTTTATTAAACGTTCAAAAAATATATACACTAATTACTAACAAACAACAAATCATTTGCGCAACCTAATTAATAAATGTATAAATTTCCTCTAATTCGCGTGTGTACTTAAAACGAACGATTTCGCCAAAAGAGCAACGGATAAATGGAAAAAGGAGCAGGTTGGTCAATCTTTCGGATTGACCGGTAAGGAACCTGATTGCATTAATACTTACGCTGATTTAGTCGGGAGAAACTAAATCAGCAGGAATGGAGTGAGGCGAGCGCAGAGAGTGCGTCTAGTTCGTCCGACTGAGTGTCGGTGCCTACCGGATCAGCACGCACGGCTTTCGGTCGAGCCGTCGCGAAGTGTTACAAAATGCTGGAAAAAACGCAAAAATTCGAGTACCTGGATATTACCAATGGAATGTCAAGTAATTAATTGATTCACGTTCAGGACAGTCTGTTCTACAAAAGAGACCTGCTACAAATTGTTTTGTTTATGCATTTGTTTATTTAGTCAGCTAAACAAATAAACAATTAATAAAAGTTTTGAAAATATTCACTCAGGCTACGGAAAAACTGTGTAAAGATGAAATATTTCAACAGAAATGACCTTTGAGAACCTTGTTGCTCCCCCCCCCCACTCCCCCCACCTCCCACCCTTAATTTCAATGGTTGAAAAAAGAAAAAAAAGGGTAAAGAATTTGATAATTAATAATATACGAACAATATTATATGATAATTAATATACTTTTATGATGTTAAATTTACGTGTAAAGACATATAGGGGAGACTGGGGCTAGTTGGCACACTTTTTATTTATCAATAAAAAACACATACTTTATTCATTGTTCATGGCTTATTTTCGATAATATATTTCATTTTAAAATATTCGCTCTATATCAACCAAAATACTAATATTGACAATTTAAAATTTATTATAGTTTACTGAATTGAAAAAATTATTATTATGCCATCTTACCCCGCTAACAGGGTAAATTAACACATGGAATGTTAAAAACGAAAAATCGATATTATTTCTGAAGTTTTATCGTTTCTATCAAGTTCCAATGGATAGGTTTTTCACATATTTAGGGTGAGACGGGGTAAATTAAGACACAAGATGAAAATGAAAACAATGGGAAAATAAACGTAATTGAAACAATTATCAATTTATAAATTGAAATGAGTATTTCAAT
This sequence comes from Masnerella sp. ZL-2020, assembly GCA_022817265.1. Taxonomy (NCBI): domain Eukaryota; kingdom Metazoa; phylum Arthropoda; class Insecta; order Hymenoptera; family Scelionidae; genus Masnerella; species Masnerella sp. ZL-2020. Next base: position 1,487 of record JABFPQ010000491.1, read on the forward strand.
TATTGTAAATAATTATTATCTATCATGGTTTTGGATTTTTTTGTTTGTCTAGTTCGCTTGTTTTAACCGGAAAACTAATACTAACAATTTTAATTTTTTTACTTTGAAACGGGCAAAAAATATAAAATGATTTTGCATTGTACTCCATAACTAAATGAATATAGATTTTTAATTTCAATAGATTTCAAAAAAATAATATATACATATATACATGTTTTGTATTATTTATATACAAAACAACTTTTATTAAGTTAGTAATCTTCATCGCTTTCACTGTTTCTTTCCATGCTGTTATCTTCGTTATCGACTGTTTCCTCTAGAGCACTTATTTTATTTTCGGAAATGTCAAGCAATGAAATCATTTCAGCAGATAATGGTCTTTGCTTACGATTTTGCAGCTTTGAAGATGAGGAGATTAAGGGATCTGAGTGGAGCAAAAGCCTATGAAAAAGATCTACATTTGTCGCAGTTCGTGATAATTTCCTTGAAAAATTTGTTCTGAATCGCTTGCAAATTTTGTGGTTGGCCTCTTGTGCTTCTTCGGACATATGATCGATAGGTAAAATAGAATTTTTTATCACTGATGGACCGTGAATCAGGACTTTGTGAAGAGTAGGTGTCATGTAGTACCACGGATACAGTGCAACGTACAATTTTGCAGTCTGTACACAATACAGTTGGAATTCCTCGATTTTTATTGGAAAACCAGATGCCATTGTCCGTAATATATTGTCCAACCTCGAAATTAATTCTACATCAAGACCTATAATGATAAATATTATTTATGAATCATCGTATATATACGATTTTATTTTATAAAATCAGTTTTCATTTTTAATTTCTACGAAAACAAAGTTTATGTCAAATAATCTGATAAAATGCGTACATCACCATGTTGCTACAGAGTTAAATCATTTTTTGTTAATACTCTATATTAAAGATTGTCAAAAATATAAATATCAATTTATAAATATATATAATTTAAAATAAATAATTTCAATCAGTTTTGAAATCATTTTAAACCAAAACTGGATATAAAATTAACGCCGAAAAACAGTTCATTTTGTATTATAGTTTACATATTTACATTAATGAAATTTATGTAATGTTATGGATAATGTAATTGTTTTAAAAAATTAGGGGATATTTTTTTTTAACTATAAACAGTATAATATTTGAATATATCGAATGTAAAAACAATTTTTTTAGTAATCAATGAAAACTGAAATCAGTATAACATTGACACGAGTTTGCATGACAATAAAATATGTATAGGTGTCAATTCTGTTTAAACGGTTTCAATTGCGTTCATGTAATATTTAGATAATATCATTGCAAACATTTTGAAAAATGTCTAGTTCATGTTAGGGTTTTGCCATAATTTCGCGACTGATTTTTAAGTCCCAAAAAATGTTGTTTAATAATTTATTATTAGTGTAGTATTTTAAATTATATCTTTGATAAGAAACTGAAAATCATGTAGAAATAAGTGTTTTGAGATTTATCAAGGAATTAAATTGGGTTTAATTTTCTTAAAAGTCATTAAAACATGAAAATAGAAATTAAACATAAAAATGAATGCAAAAAATTTCTTACAAAATTTCGAATTTAAAATATCTACTTATCAATACAGTGTAACTGATTTTAATTTGTTTTTATATTTATGGAATATGGAGTATTCAATATGAATATATATAATACATGTTTTAAAATCGTAAATGAAATTACATAGCAAAAATTGTGATGTTCCAAAATCTGAATATTGAAAAGAAGTATAATATTCAGACTGGTAGAATGAATGTTAGATTATTTTATTTTCAATTTCAAACTACTATTATGTCTAAAATTCAGATTCTAGGACATCGTGGTTTTTAGTGTGTAGTAAAGTCTTATTACTCTTCAGATATATATTGTATTTCATATCTATACTAGAAAACTTAGAGAAGTTTCTGATAAAATACAATTCAATTGAAAGGCAAAAATAGTCATTTTTCTTATATGAATTAAACAACTAGATAAATACGTATTTCGGTTATGATTTACCAGTAATTTCAGCAGTTATAGCTTTGTTTTCAAAAAACCGTCTTGCTGTATTTCCATCGTTGGTTGAACCAAAGCCTTGTTTTGGAACATCAACCAAAATGTGTAATTTACTTTTAAATTGATCTTGGATATCCTTTTTCCGTTCTTTCATCATATTCTTTGTTCCATCTTTTTCGTTACACTGAAAATGAAAAAAATTTTATAGTAAAAATAAGTACAATTGCACTTGTTAATTTTATTTAATTGTTTAGGACAAAATTAGTGAAAATTTTTAATTGATTAAACAATTTTTTTTTAATTTACACAATAAAAGGTGCAATTGCACATACTAACTGTCGTGCATTTTATTGCATTCAATAACACAAATAGTTAAGTATTCAATATTTTTACAGCATTAGAGGGTCATGCATTGTCTGTAGCAAGCTATCATTATATAGTAATTCAAGATTGTATACCTTCCATCGCTTAAAATCAAGTCGATAAGAAATGTTCAGTAAACACTCCATAAACCTAATATAAGCGTGTAACGTCGATAAACCATATTGGAATAAAGATGAATCTTCTACAATATGCATAACTTTGTCTAAATTGTTTAACTCCGAAATCTTAGCTTTACAAATGTAGCACGCCATACTTGACGAATCAGCTAAAGCATTACAAACCTGAAAGACAATTTACATAAAGAATTATGTAAACGTATATTTAATTCAATCATATATGAAAATAAATACGTTGTATTTTTGACATTATATAAACGATAATAATACACTTTGCAAAAAAATCTGATCACTTTGAAGAGATAAAAAATTGGTCAGTTTTAAATGTGGGGCATTTCGTTAACTTTTATCGTAGAAAAAAACGTCAAATTCCTTCTGGAGATATAACCCTCCTCTATATAATAAACCATAAAACGATTGATTTAACCTGATTAAACCCCCCTAAACCCTTATGAAAGGGAGGCGTGTTTTTAGTAAAAAAAGTCAATGTTTAAACGTCTCTACGGGGTTTACCAGCTATTGTAGGACTTGAGCAAAAACACAGGATCACGGTTTATTCAATTTCCTACACTTTGGCTTAAAAAGCGACCATATCGGTCTTCAAATAGCCAAGATATGGCCATTTGAAGAAAAGTGTCTTTTTCAACCTTTTTAGGGTTTTTATCAGTGTAAATGGTTCGTTGTTGACTTATTCTTTTTTTTTTTGCACAAATTTGTTTGGAAAATGCGAAAAACGCATTTAGCAGTGTTGAAGGTGGCTTGAGAGGGGAGTTCGAATGTAAAAATTTTTCTCATAAAAACTTATACTGTATACTCCTTATCAAAACTTATCATTTCCGGGAATAAACGTTAAACGGAATTGAGCATCTCAAAGTTTATCTAATTCCCTTTAAGTTAAAAAAGAGCACCTATTTTGGCATTACAATGGCCATGTTTTGACCATTTGAATGAAAAATGTCTTTTTCGTCTTTTTTGGAAAAATTTCCAGTTTTAAGGTCACAAGGTTGAAGTTTATTCAATTTCCTACAATTTCTGATAAAGCGCGACCATTTTGGCAGAAAAATGGCATGATTAGAATGGTCATCACATGACCATTTTAATGCCAAAATGGGTGCTCTTTTTTAAATTAAAGGGAATTGAATGAGTTTTGAGATACTTAATTCAGTTTAACGTTTATTCCTGGAAATGATAAGTTTTGATAAAGAGTATGCGGTATAAGTTTTCACGAGGTAAATTTTTACATTCTAACCTCCCTCTCAAGCCACCTTCAACACTGCAAAATGAGTTTATTTTGCATTTTCTAAACAAATTTGTGCAAAAAAACGAAGAAGTCAACAACGAACCACTTTCACTGATAAAAACCCGAAAAAGGTTGAAAAAGACAATTTTGTTCAATTGGCCATATCTTGGCTAATTTAAGACCGATATGGTCGCTTTTTAAGCCAAAGTGTAGGGCATTGAATGAACTTCAATACCGTGTTTTTGCTCAAGTTCTACAATAGGTGATAAACCCCGTAGAGACGTTTAAACTTTGACATTTTTTTCAACTCAAAACACGCCCCCCTTTGATAAGGATTTTAAGGGGGTTTAATCAGGTTAAATCAATCGTTTAATGGCTCATTTTATAGAAGAGGGTTATATCTCTAAAGGGAATTCGCCGTTTTTTCTACGATGGAAATTAACGAAATGCCTTACATATAAAAATGACGAATTTTTGATCTCTTCAAAGTGATCATTTTTTTTGCTTAGTGTATAATTAAATATGTTTTACATTATATCGATTGATTATATTGATAAATGTTTGCAAACGTGATAGTAAACAATCATTCTGATTTTCTGTAAAAATTGTATTCAATAGGATTTGCATAATTTAAAATTTTTAGATATGAGTTTGACAGTCATACTTTGATTATTTATGTCAGTAAGATATATTGGCTGAATAAGAGAAAATAATTATATTCTATAAAAGTAGTATAACATTCAGTTGTACTTACTTTGCCGTCAATCATTGTTAAGCATAATGAAAATGTAATTTTGCAGTTTTCATTAAACAAGAATGGTTCCAACAAGTCTATTTGACTTTCGATGTATTCGCGTTCTTCTCTTGAAATAGAATCTGTTTCACGAATCCATTGAAGTCTTATTGGCCGACAGAAGCGCGTGGAAGAAGATCGCAAGTTATTCCAAATAATCTGATTGGAATTTTTTAATTCAAGCCTTAAAGGAACTAATGAGGTGACAAATAAACTTTCGTCAGAACCATCTTTCTCCTGCCACTGCTGCTTGTATGACGAATACCCTGAGCTTCCATCGAATCCCCATTTGCAAATAAGAACCAGCTCCGAATTACTAAGATCGTCGAGAGACGATTTCAATGACAACAAAATCCTTTCACACGTTTTATTCAGTAAATCCTGAAGTGGGACTTCACATATTGTTTCAGTTATCGTCACATTGTCGGGATATGTTCTTTTTTTTTCCTCGAAAACTTTTGTGTAATGTGGATATAAATTAATGCCATGTTCCAAAGATCCTTTTCTTAAATTCACATATTGTCTCACAGTAAAATCGTTTGTGATAACGAGTGAAAGCGCTTCTTCTGGTGTATACGAAGATGTCACTGAACTTTCTGAGTTTTTCAATATATGCAAAATTTCTGTCGCTTTTTGCGAATCAAAATTTAATTCTTGAAGAACCTCAGCTGCTGACTTATTTCCTTGAAATTTCAATGACAAAACCGTAGCTTGATGGAGATGTTCAGCATTAGTCGAAGCTCTTAAAACATCGGCTTTAAAACGTTTAGTGCGATCACTCGATTGTTCAAATGAAATTTTAGGTCGACCAGGTTTACAACTTGATGTACTCGATTCTGCATAATTAGATTCATAATTATCAACAATTTACATGCAAAGTGACAACATCGGGTTAGAATAGTACTTGTCCATTTAGAGACGAAAGTCTGTGATCGTGTTAAAATTGCAGCCTTCTGTTTCGAGATAGACACGAATTTTTTTGCAAAAAATTCAAGAATGTTGTCATTTTTATTAACAAAATTGCATAGAGAAAAATTGGGAAGAAAGTAAGGTTGGACACAAAATAAAGATTAAAAAGTGACTAGAGAAAATATGTAAACTAGTAATTTAGTTACTTTCCGTTCTGCTGCTCAGGATCGGCCATTTTTCTTTTCGATTTTAGTGATAAAAATGGCTACTTTCTCGCAAGTGGTGCAAAAAATTTACTATAACCAATATACATATTTCAAAATATTTAGAATATTCAAAAGTTGAACAGGAATGAATTCTGACAATTTTTAAATTATAGTTTTAGACAAATTACAAAATATCAACTCTTTCAACTTGGAATAGTTTGAAATTTGAACTCTCTAAACATTGTATTGTTTTATCTTTGAACTGTTTGTTACACGGCATAATATGAGAAAATAGTTTTTGAATTATTTCGAGTGAATGTGATGAAAACATCATGAAAACTACCCAAAATACACTTTTTTATATAATAGCAATAATTTGGCCATTTTTCATCAAAACTAAATTTGTTTCTTTGCTTTGCAGAAAAATGAATGAGTTTCAATTTTTTCTATACAAATGTATAGAGTTAAAATGTTCAAATTGAATCACAGTTAAAAATCAAAGTTAATATGCAAATATTTTGTTTTTATTATTTAAAAATTTGTTTTTTTGACGTTGGATTTGAGATGGTTGAAAAAGGTCAAATAGAAAAACATATGGCGAAATCTACTTTGTTATGTGATGCAAATTAACAAAATGTGACACAAATTATGACAAAACTCGATATCAGTTGACATTTTTTAAGTGGGGAATTTTTTTGGACAAGTGTAGTAAGTGATGATAACTTAAATCGTAAATGAATAGTGATACTTATAATTTGCATGCGAAAAGAAATATTACACATTTATCGAGCACATTTTTTATAATTTTTTTGCTATATAATTCGCTTTATTTGTAATACCTTAATTGTCATAAAATGAATAATGCTATAACATAATAAAATTGTCACTTATGAAAAGAATTGGAAAAGAGTTGATTTTTTTAGGCTATTAATGCGGATATGCAACATTTCAAAAAATGGTTTTCATAAAATCACAAATAAAAATTGGAGACCTGTTCTCGTTGCAATTAGAGATAGAATGTTTGTATAACTGTAAAATTATATTCATTATGTTAACAGAGTTAGCAAGAATGTGTGCAAATCTATAGTGTCGATAATATTGATAGACATTTCATAATTTTTGTTATCACTTATGTCTATTGCTGTAACAATTCGTTAAATAATAATGAATTTACCTAAATTGTCATTGTCAGAAATTTCAAACAAGAAATTATTTTCCGCATTCAGCCAAGAAAAATGTGTTTTTCTAAAATAGTCATCGCGCCTGCAACATTTATTCCAAAGTGTAGAATATCTTTTAAAGAACCAATTATTGAGCTGTTGTGTAATTTGAACTTCAATCTTTTCATCGCAAACTTCTAACTTCTGGACTATAAATTTGATAGCTGATTTTCGCTTTTCTTCAATGGATGAAGCAGTTATAATTGCATTATGAATATCTAATCTTTTAATTTTCAAATCCATTTCCTGCAATTAATAGTTTCTTGAAATTATATAGGTTTAAGTATATACAATGATTGACCAAATAAAAGCACAAAATTTCTTATTCCATTGATTTTAATCATCAAAGATATCAATTGGTTAGAATTTATAAATATATGTCTTAAGATTTTTCCAAAGACTATTTGACTTAAGGGGGAATATACATGTAGAAATGTAAAAATCATACCTTACTTTTGAATAAGAATAACTAAGAAATTATAAATCCGTTCTTTATAACAAAATATGCGGCGGATTAAGCAACATTTGGAGAACACTTCATCACATTGATTTTTTTAATTTGTTTCATAAACCATAAAAAATCAAATCAAAGAGTGACAATTGAAATTCAACAAAGAGATGATCTATTACTAAAATGAAATATTCTAATTTTTTAATTGAAAAAATAAAAATTTACAATTTTAGAAAATATTAGTTTTCGATTACTTAAATGAGAAAATGTTTGCAATTTTTTTATCATTTCAAAAAGAAAGATGTTTTATTATTTTATCTGAATAACATTTTAGAAACAAGTGTAACTCCATTTTCACTATTAGAAACTGTGAAAACTTCAATTAAGCTCATGTGTCAAATTGAAAATACTATGAAAAAAAGTTATTTAAAAAAATAACTCATTGAACAAAAATAAAAATAATGAAAGAATTTCAATTTGCCTTATTATGTAAATCAAAATTATTTTGAATAAGAGATAATAAAATTATCTGACAATGAAATGACATTTATATTGCAATAAATAAAATAATGTTCCATTGAGCAATCATAGTTTAATTTACAATAAACAAAACAACTTATATATATAACTAAAATAAATATATGAAAACGAATACATTGTAATAATTATGATGCAACTTATGATTATGTATTATATATTATCAAACACTAATATTTCATTGTCAGTTGATTTTTAATGTTATAATATTGATATTTCATTACACAATTTAAAATAGTGCAATTTTTATAAGAAATTAAAAAACTTTAAAATAATTATAATAATGTAAGACAACATTTCTAAAGTTAATATTTAATTGTTTTTGCAATAAAAATACATGAGTTATATAGCTATCTAACTATGTATATGTTAATAATTGAATAATTTTAAAAAGTTATGTTATATTTACTAACATTTTGCAACTAAACAAATACATATTTTATATCTACATTTTATCAAACACAATTAATAAACAATTCATAAACAAAAGCAACTGTCTGCTTATACCTTTCAAACGTTCATTTTCAATTCGCATCCCTGCCCCAACTTGCATCATCCGTTCATGGTGGAAGTATCCATGCATCCGTTCATCCGTTTTTCGTTTTCTCCTCAATTTCGATGAGCAGCACGTCTCGTCCTAACCTAAAATACAGAGAAGTTGAAAAGCTTAAAAATCTCAACTGAAAAGTGGGAATTTCGTTGATTTTCCAACATAAACACTGTGTTTGTGACTAAATCCGCGATGTCATACAAACTCATCGCAAAAACAGGAAATGCACCTGTTGGTAAGTGAAAACCTTTTTCCAGCATATGGTTTAAATTTAGAGGAAACAGAATTTTCCTTTTTTATCCTCTAAAATAATTTCTCTGTGTTTATAATTAGATGAACTTTGAGAGAAGACAAGTATTTTCTATTAAAAATAAATGACTATGATGTGAACATTAAACAATTATTGTTTTGTTGAATTTTATTATAAACAATTTCAGGTGCATTATTGTTGGTGGAATTGGTGAAAGAAGAAAGGAAGATTGAAATTGAGGTGAATTGGTCCAGTGATTTGAAGAATTCGAATGTGCAATTGGTGAACAAAGATGGAACAATCATTGGAAATAGTGAAAATGAAATTGCTCGTTTTTTTGCTAGAAGTTTGCATCATTTTTATGGTGAGATAATTATTTTATTATTTTTTCAATTGTTTTAAGTCAATGTATGGATTAATTTCTAATAAATATTTCAAGATTTAGAAATATTTATCTTTTTTTGTTTTTTGTTTTGTTTTTGTTTGTATTTTTTTGTTTGTTTGTTATTTTTTTTTGTTTTTGGTTTTTGTTTTTTTTCGTTTTTGTTTGTATTTTGTTGTTTGTTTTTTTTTTTTTTTTTTTTTTTTTTTTTTTTTTTTTTTGTTTGTTTTTTTTTTTTTTTTTTGTTTTTTTTTTTTTTTTTTTTCTTTGGTTTTTTTTATTTTCTTGTTTATGTTGAAGTGTAATTATTATTATTTTTTTTTTTTGAAGTGCATAATTTTTTGTATCTGTTATATTTATTTACTTTCCCCGAATTGTAAATAAGATTGTTTATTTTTTTTATTTTTTATTTTATGATTTTTTTATTTCTGTTTACTTTTTATATTTGTCTTCTTTTTATATTTTCTTTTTTACTACTTTGTTTACTTTTATTAGTTTGCTTATATTTGTCAATCGAATACAAACAATTTTATTGATTCGCATCTTTTTTCCAGTCGAAAGTTCAACCAGGTCGAGTTTTTCTATCAAAATCCGCATGTCCAATCGAATCATCGGATAAGTAATTTCAAACATAAATTTGGCCAAGGTTTAAAACTTGTGGCTCGACTATCCTTGACTCCTCGAATGGGCATGGAATAAGCTCAAGTTTACTGGCAATGGCAGATAACATCAACATGCTACGCGTTAAAGTATATAATCTTTGCATCGGTCATTATTAGCTTTACATTTGAATTAAACATTTATATTACGAACAACAATCACGGTTTCATTTTAATTTGACATTTATACCAATTGAATTAAAACAGTATA
>JABFPQ010000492.1:0-11444 GCA_022817265.1 Masnerella sp. ZL-2020
CTATTCTCTCAATGTTAAAGAATAGTTCGGTCTGTTTTCATGCAATTCTGTTTAGAAATGTTGACTCAGTAACTGAACTCGTTTTTTATATGAACACCGAGACTGAGGAATCACCTTAATACAATGGATTAACAATCTCTGCTTGCTTAAAAGATAAAGGTATCAAACTTAAAGGTATTAACATTACATAATGGTTTAAATTAGGTATTCTTAGGAACCAGTATTATGAAACACTTGAATCATTACAAAATCTTTGATATTACAGTTACCATCATACACAATGAAGGAATTGACCACAAGTTCAAAAAGAAAATTATAGAAATTATTCTTTTTGATCGCAATTTTGCTAAATCACACAATAAAACTCACGAAAGTACCTAACATTTTGTTTATCCGTCAAGCACTAGAAATTTTTTTAATACTTATTCAAAATTTCAAAATTATTATTTGCTTGTAAATAAGATGCAGTTTTTTAACTACCAGTAAAATTTTTGTCCGGTTAACATACACACTTTAAACACTTTTTTAAGGCAAGATTTAAAATTTTGTATCAAAATATAAAACCTTCAGACAAAGTGGAAACATTTTTTTCTGGAAATTGTACATATTTTGTTTAAATTTTATATCTTAACTTACAAATAGTGTTTAAGGAATGTATAAAATATGTTTGTGAGCACTAATAAGGTGATCTGAATGAAATTCCAGGCCGTGATGACAATGGTACCAGAAGCTTGGCAAAACGATCTAACGATGGCGACGGAGAAGCGCGACTTCTACCACTGGGCGGCGTGCACAATGGAGCCCTGGGACGGACCGGCCTTGCTGACATTCACCGACGGTCGCTACATCGGCGCCATCCTGGACAGGTAGAAAAAAACATCATTACGCCCCCAACTAATCGAACGCGGCTCTATTTCCACGGAATAGCCCGCCGCTAAGCAGAAATGCAATGAATTCGACGTCAAACCAAAACAATACCGTTGGCAAATTTTTAAAAATGGCAGCACAGATTTTTAAAAATTCAAACAGGAATCCATTGTTTTCGTTTGAAGTCGAACCGAACTATTATAAATCGACTAACAAGCTAGCGGATTAAGCATGTAAGTGTGTGACAGCAGGAAAGGCTAAAGAACGAACGAACCATAATCAGCCGATAAAAGAGCCGAATCTCGATGGCGCTAATACAGAAGACCTTTTTGAATTTTTTGTTTGGCAGAAACGGCCTGCGCCCGTCGCGCTTCTACGTTACGAAGGATAACTTGATGGTGATGGCGTCCGAAGTGGGCGTCTATGACACTCCGCCCGGCAATGTTGTCCTCAAGGTAAACCCTCAAGGCATTTGGTCACGGCTGCGACCTGGGGATCGCGTGTCTCGCAGCCAAACCGTTTCAGTAACTAGGCACGCCGATAGCTCAACCCAACAATTATTCACAACCATTCAGCCATTTCTTTCTTAGACATTATGAATACGCAGACGCCAGAGCTACCCAGCCATTACACCTGCTCTCGCATTTATTTATGTTTGGACACACCATGATCTCCAGAGACCTATTCAGAGTAGTTTTTAGAGTACAACAATATACACAAGAAAATATTTGAAGTAGAACATCAACAAAATAAGATATATGATGAAACAGCAAATTACAGTTATTCGATAAATCTGACATATTTTTTAGTTTTATTCTCAGGGAAGAGTACCAAACAGTGAGACACTTTTTGTTTTACCATGGGAAAACATAAAAATGCCAATAATTAGATATTTTTGGATTATCTATGTACTTTGAACATTTAGGCATTAAATTAATATATTAATTATAGGGTAATATAAATATCATTGTTTTAACATATATTTAGATACTTGCAATTTGTCTCACTGTTATGTCACTAGATATACAGTAAGACAGAACGTTTCTAACCATAAGACAAGAGGGAAATATAAATTTCTTTGTTCGTAAAATAAGGAATATGATGAAAACAAAGAAAATAAAACTGCATTTCATTTATTATATTATGAAATTACCATATACAGCAGCCACTTTTTCTCGTATCACAGGTTAAAAATTATATTTTTCTCTGATTAATAACAATTTACAAATAAGTATAATTTATTGTAAAATGCATGCACGAAAATAACGATTTTTTTCAATAGATTATTTTTCTTATAGAATATAAGATTTTCACTTTTTTGTCGTTTTATAGGTATCTGCAGTACAGCTTGGACTGCACTAATGGAAAAATGAAAGTTCAAATTATTTTAAAAAGTATGTTTTAATCCAATTTCTAGCATGATAAATCTGTTTGATGTTTTTTTACACAATAAATACACTTTCAACGTAAAATATTCAATTAAATATATGGAGAATGATTCGCGAAAATATTTTACTTTTAGTCTACAAAATTGATAAATTGTTATAAATTAGAAAAAAATTATTATTATGTACTGAAAAATTAGCCATTTGTTAAAAATAATAACTTAATTATCAATTAATTATTCTACATTTTTTGGTGGTCTGTTTTTTTAATTTTTAAAATGTCTCTCTGTTGATGCTATCTCACTGTATGGTACTCTTTATTAAAAGATTATAAGTTTTACCAAAAAAATAATGTCAATAACAAGAAACAAAATCACATTTTGATTATATTGGTGTTGGAAACTCAAGGTACTTCCTTTGTTGTATCGTATTTTAATTTCAGCATACATTATGTTATTAAAGCTAGTAAGGTAATTTTATCTAAATTCCACTTTTTCATAAATATCTCAGACAATGATTGTGTTTATTTTTGTTTTACAAAAGACATCACTAACATCATTTGCAAACTGTGAGAGCAATATTTTGTCAAGTAAAAACCAATAAGTGGCTGGGCAGCTCATAGTCACGGCAAAATCACAGGTAACGAATCACACGCAAAGCGCGATATCGATATGTAAAGCACCTATATATCGATAGGCGGATTTCAGATTGAGCTTTCAGATTGGAATCAAGTTTGTCCAGGATGCGTGCGTTCACGCGATCATTAGTGTTCATCTAAGCGAGCGACGGGCTCTTTCTCTCATCACCGTTTTGTTTATTTTTTCGAATCATGTTTATGTGTATTGTGTGCTGTATTATTTGAATCATTTAGGCCGACTGGGTTTGTATAAAGAGCCTTGTCGTCTCTCTCGGCCAAGTCGAGGAAGGTAAACTCGGAGAGAGAAAGAGATTGAAGGGAACTGCGGGTTTGAGCTCACGTTCCACGACGGTTACTCGCATATCGTTTTATTTTCAGAGCCGCTTGAAGCCCGGAAGAATGCTATTGGTTGATACCGAAGAAAAACAAATCATACAGGATGTGGAACTCAAGCTCAAAATTGCCCAGAGCAGGCCGCATTCGAAATGGCTCAAGGAACAGGTATAACTTTCTGGTTATTCCATGCGAACAGCCCAGGTCCGACTAAACGCGCACAGTCCTATTGCATTTCAATCATTAACGTTCACGGTTTGACTTGGCTGCAGTTTTATCCATTTGATCGATTTTAATTACCTTTCACCAATAAACTATATCAACTTAATATCTCAACATGAAATATCTCGTTAAAAGTAACACTTATTGTTACTCTTCTTGAAAATTTTTATAACAATCTTTCAAAAATGTTTTAAATTTCACAACATTTATGTATAATTTATTTATGAAATTCTAAATATTGCCAGGAAACGTTAAACCTTAATCATCATTTTTTGCAACTTTTAATATGAGGGAGTTTTGCATTTTTAGAATTTGCATTAAATTTTCTGAAAAAGATAAATAATTCCATTTATTATAAAACTTTATAAAACAATAGTGATTTAAATAATACATCCATGTACAAAAATGAGGTAATTCACTCGCTATTAAGTTAGAATTACCTGTCCGTTTAATTTGACAATTGTAACTAAACTAGATGGCGTTTTTTGAAGAAATACGAACGATCGTATCCCGTCGTGTGTGACGAGGGATGAATAACTATTTCAAACTGTTATTTAATTCGTTTCCCTTTGTTACATGTACATTGGATTTTAATGACAAATTAATAACGCTTGTCAAATTTGAGATTACGTGTTTAATGCATAGTAATTTTTTCAAATTATCCCGTATGCTGACTACGATTGGTATTATGCGCAGATGGTGAGTTTCAACTGACGTACGACATATGTGTTTTATGTTTGTGTTTTTGTTCGTGCTCGTTTCTCGCGACTGAACTCCAGTGGTGTCAACTTTCAAATTTGATTTGACGTCACCCGAATTCAGCCTCGCTACTTCATCCCCACTCTATTATTTTTATGGAACAAAGTAGTTTTAGACGCAAAATTCTTTTTATCAACATTATCAACTATAATAACGCCAACATGTAACATGCTACGTTTTTATGGCACAGCTGTTTTTATGATTTCTCAAACTTGTCAACATTCAGTACACACTTTAAAAAATATGATGTCACAAAATCTGAATTTCAGATGCTGATCTGAATTTCAAATTATTTGTGTCTGAAATTCAGACTATAAGTCTGAAATTTAGTCTCTTATCGTCTGAAATTCAGATTTTGTGACACCATAGTTTTTAGAGTGCAATTTTTTTCTCAACTACCTAACTTCATTTTTACTCATGTTTGTGATTAAATTCAGAAAGAAAATCTTTTCGGTTCTTTCGTTTGTACTTAACTTATGATCTGTTTTTACTGGAAAGCCTGAATTTTTACGATCATTTTATTATTTTATAAATGAAGAGTTTAATAACATTGAAATTAAAATGTTTTCCATGATTAACGATCAAATAGAAGAGGTAGATATAGAGTAAGATGTTAGAAGTGAATTTTAAAATGAAGCAAAATTGATACATGTGCTTTGTAATATGCAGATTACGATGGCTGATATGCGAGCAGCTCACAAAGATTTTAGCGAACTTGAGAAGGTGTCGAACGCAATCGTTGATCATACTGGTCCGGATGGCGAAACAGTGCAGGCTATATCAGCAGTGAACCGTGTTTGGGGAGGAGACAAACGCTTGTCTTTGTATGGATATACTTTGGAGACCATCAATTTACTACTTTTACCTATGCTTGAGACAAAGTAAGTATCAACGTATTTAAAAAATTTACAAAGCACTTTTATATACTGATCATTTCAAATTGAACGAATTAACTACTTTTATTCTAATCTACGTCTAAATAAATAAACAAATTCAGTCAAAATTTTGATAGTTCACGTACAGAATTTGTATTCAGGTTTTCACATGAAATTACTGACAAGTTTTTCTAATATTTGTATAATAAATTATCATTGCATAGATTGTGAAAATTAAAGTAATACTCAATTGTTTGACTTATTTTACAGGAAAGAAGCTTTGGGATCAATGGGAAATGATGCTCCACTGGCATGTCTTTCCACCTTCCAACCTTTGATATATGAATACTTCAAACAGCTGTTTGCCCAGGTAATTTTCAATAAATAATTAAAAAAACAAAAACAATATTCCAATTACTTCATAACAAACTAAAATATGTAAATAACAAATTACTTCAATTAAATACGTAAATATTAAGTAAAAAATTATGTCTAGGTGACCAATCCGCCAATAGACCCATTCCGTGAGAAAATCGTCATGTCACTACTATGCCCAATCGGTCCAGAGAGCAACATTCTGGAACCAAATGAAATGTTTGTACACCGACTGTTCTTGAGGCAACCGATTATGTCGCTAACAGACCTGGAGGTTATTAAACACACAAGTTATCGTGGTTGGAGGACAAAAATCATCGATGTCACTTTTCCAGTCGAAGATGGTCCAGCTGGTTTGGTACCAACAATCGATCGCGTCTGCAAAGAGGCAAATGATGCTGCTCATGAAGGATACCAACTTATCGTGTTGTCAGATCGCCCTGCTGGACCTAAACGGTATTAGACAACTTCCAAAAATGTTTATAATATTTATATTTATATTATAAACTATAAACTATATTTATATACTTATAATGTTTAATATAATTATAATGTTTATATAATAAAATTTTCATCTCTCCATTGTTCGTTTGTCAAAAAAGTTAAATTTCAACATTTTCAAAATGTACACAAATTTTACACCACTGAAATGCAAGAACATCAAGTTCAAGGACATTAAGATTTAAAAAACGAAATCGATATTACGATTAAATTAAATGTAATGATTGATATGACTGTAATTTTTGCAGGATTCCTGTAAGCATTTTGTTGGCTCTTGGTGCCGTCCACCACCACCTGATTGAAGAACGTCAAAGAATGAAAGTCGGTTTAATATTGGAAACCGGCGAAGCTCGCGAAGTTCATCACATGTGCGTGCTGCTGGGCTATGGCGCCGACGCCATTTGCCCTTATTTGGTTTTCGAAATGGCTCGCGACTTGCGCGCAGACGCAGTGCTGGACGGCAAAACATACACAGACAACGTTATGTTTGCTGTAAGCCATTTAAATAACGAAACATTTTCTTTCGAGAACGCATTTGAAAATGTAACAACCCCTTCATCATTTTTAACAAGCATGTTTCACACATTAGATGTTAAAATGTCTTGTGAATACAATTTTTGTCTTGTTGGACAGTATAGATAAAAGAAATTTTTATTTTTTTCGTATAGAATTATCACGATGCAATGGAACGTGGAATTGCGAAAGTGATGGCCAAAATGGGAATTTCCACGTTGCAATCTTACAAAGGGGCACAGATTTTCGAAGCTGTGGGTCTGGCGGATGAAGTTATCGATAAATGTTTCAGGGTAAGATGGAGTTAGACGAGTTAAATGTTCCTTATTGGATTACTGGTATACGAAGTTAACTGTGTGTTAATGTTACAGGGAACGCACTCTCGTATCGGTGGAGTGACTTTTGACATTCTGGCCAAAGAAGCTTTTGAACGCCATCAAATGACGTATTGTGATGACATTATGGATATGATGGTTATACGCAATCCTGGAATTTACCACTGGCGATCTGGTGGCGAAAAGCATATTAATGATCCTGTTAGCATTGCTAGTTTACAAGTAAGAGCATTTTATCCAAATTTGTAATAATAATGACAATTAGATCCTCCAAATATCATTTTCATATTTCAAAACTTTAATTTGATTATGCAAGTCTCATACTTTAAAAATAAGGGGGAAGCTAAATTTTATTGTTCTATTAACTATTTTGATTTCATTTTATTGACTTTTTTCAAATTTCTAGGAATATGTTGACTCAAAAGACATGAAGGCATACGATGTATACCGGAAAACCACTATGGAACAAGTAAAACACTGCACACTTCGTGGTCAATTAGAGCTGGTCAAATCAAACAATCCTGTGCCCATTTCCGAGGTAGAACCTGCCTCTGAAATCGTTAAACGGTTCGCCACAGGTGCCATGAGTTTCGGTAGCATCTCATTGGAAGCGCATTCTACCCTTGCTGTCGCTATGAATCGTATTGGTGGAAAATCAAATACTGGAGAAGGTGGTGAAAATGCGGATAGGTAAACAAACATACATTTGATCGCTATTATTGATTATTTCTCTGAATGAAATTTACATCTCGAATCTAAACATCAAAATTCATAACAAAACTAACAAATTCATAATGGGAATTCATTTAATTCATATCATGATTATAATTCATAAAGAATTTGTCAATTTTCTCACAAAACTTTTCAGACCAATGCAGAGTTCACAACTTATAAATTAATCTCTTTTTCAGATATTTGAACCAAGATCCTGAATTCAATAAGCGTTCAGCAATCAAACAAGTTGCCAGTGGCAGATTTGGTGTAACATCAAGTTATCTCGCCAATGCAGATGATTTGCAAATTAAAATGGCCCAGGGTGCTAAACCTGGTGAAGGAGGAGAGTTACCAGGCTATAAAGTACGTTCACCATCTTCAAACTTTCAAAATTTTTCTTGTATAACTATATTTCCATTTCTATTATTATCCTTGACTTGTATTGAAATCCATATACGATGAATTATGTATCGAATCTTTTCGATATTCACTAAAAAATTTGAATCTAATAAAACTACTTTCATTATATGGAAATGAATTTTTTTAGGTCACTGCAGACATCGCTGCTACGAGACATTCAGTTCCAGGCGTTGGTTTAATTTCCCCACCACCACATCACGACATTTATTCCATCGAGGACTTGGCAGAGCTTATTTACGACCTGAAGTGCGCAAACCCGAACGCTAGAATATCCGTCAAACTTGTGTCGGAAGTAGGCGTGGGTGTGGTTGCATCGGGCGTTGCCAAAGTAATTTTTCTTTTCAAATCTTGGATAATCAATAAACCTCCAACTACGATTCATTGTAACAACATATGATGTTAAATGTATCATATGAAGGAAATTAATTGCTTTATATATAATAACTAGTTATTGCATAACTTTAACAAATTGATATTTCATTGATATAATAACTCATTCCATATAAATCACCTAAAAATAAATCACTCATCTCTGAACATAAATCAAATGGTCTATATTATTTTTGGAAGTTATAGAGAATATACGTGCAACTTCACAAAAATTACAAGGGTTGAAAGCATTAAGTACCTCGGTATAATAATAATTGATGACATATTTAAAATGGAAGGAACATATTATACAACTGACAAAAAAACTAAAATACTTGATATTATATCTTTATTTAATAAAAAAAATTATTTAAATAAATTTAAAAAATTGATAAACAAGTTAAATAATTAATTATTCTGTACGATTATAATTTGCAATAGTTAATATAACTTTTTATCCTGCAAAATAAATTGAAATAAACTAATTATTTTTCATTACAGGGAAAAGCAGAACACGTCGTGATTTCTGGTCATGACGGTGGTACAGGAGCAAGTAGTTGGACCGGTATCAAGTCAGCCGGTTTGCCCTGGGAGTTGGGTATCGCCGAGACTCACCAGGTTTTAACTATGAATAACTTGCGATCACGAATGGTCGTCCAAGCGGACGGTCAGATGCGAACCGGCTTCGATATCATTGTAGGAGCATTGCTGGGAGCCGACGAGTTCGGTTTTAGTACCGCTCCTCTAATTGCAATGGGTTGCACAATGATGCGCAAATGTCACTTGAACACTTGTCCCGTTGGCATCGCCACACAGGATCCAGTTTTACGCAAGAAATTCGCAGGAAAACCAGAACATGTTGTCAATTTCTTCTTTGCTCTTGCTGAAGAAGTAATTCATTTTATATTTTGTTTGTTGTTTTTTGATTTTGAATTGAAAATTAATAATAAGTTAAATTTATTCAATTTTAAACTTATTTGATGATCAACTTATTATCATTTAATTGTAAATAATAATAATAATTTCATTGAATAGTAAATGAATAAATCAATTAAAATAAATTTTAATTATAGGTAATTCATATTACTAATTAATTCTATTGATGTGTAATGATAAATTATTACTTTAGGTTCGTTCTGACATGGCAAGTTTGGGTGTACGTAAATTCCAAGAGCTGATAGGTCGAACAGATTTATTAAAAGTGCGAGACGACTTGAATTTAGAGAAAGCGAAAACCTTGGATTTGACAACTTTATTAAGAAATGCAATCGAATTACGTCCTGGAACTAATATCGTCGGCGGTTCTGTTAAGCAAGATTTCCAATTGGAGCACCGATCCGATAATAAGTTGATCGAATTAGCCATGCCAGTTCTGAATGGTGAACGGAAAAGCATTGACATCGAAATGAATATCGTTAACGAAACCAGGGCATTCGCGTCCACGCTCAGCTATCATATATCCAAGTCAGTTCACTTCTAAATCAAATTATGTTTTATTCCTATTCAATTATTTGTAAGGTTGCAATGCGTGTTAGGTCAAATTTGATTTGTATCATTTAATAATGATGTAAATATAAATTGTTTCAGGAAATATGGTGAAGAAGGCCTGCCACCACATAGTATAAATATCAAAATGAAAGGATCTGCTGGCCAAAGTTTCTGTGCATTCCTTACTAATGGAGTTCATGTAACATTAGAGGGTGATGCTAATGATTATGTTGGAAAGGTTAATATTAAATATTATTATATAAAATAATAAGAATTGGTTATATGATATATGAAATTTGTTCCTTTTTGAATTTATTGTAGGTTAAAAGAAAAATTTGCCAATAAGGAACTCGGTTCTATTTTTTGTTTAGTTATGTGACGTTTCGAAATAAATGTTTTATTTCTCTAAAACATTACATCTAATTGTTAATTTCAACAAATACAAAACAAAAATGGATATTCGAATTTACATGGTTTTTGTAAAATACATTATGTCAACAATTGTTGTTTTAATTGTGAAGACTAATGTGCAGTACATTATATTATATATTTCATCTTTATTCATAAAAAGTATTCTAAATCAGAATTCATACAATGATTTAAAATTAATACAGAAACTTAAAAAAATTAAATAACAATACGTGAAATATTTAAACAAATATTTCTAAATGATATTAAATTTTAAACTAATTCATTAAATTTTACTGGAATCAGGGTTTGTGCGGTGGCGAAATCGTAATTTATCCGCCCAAAGAGTCAGACTTCAAATCAGAGGCAAATGTAATAGTGGGCAACGTGTGCTTGTACGGAGCAACGTCCGGCAAAGCGTACTTCCGGGGAATCGCTGCAGAGAGGTTCAGCGTGCGAAACAGCGGTGCTGTTGTGGTCGTCGAGGGTGTGGGAGACCACGGTTGTGAATACATGACCGGCGGTTGCGCTCTCATCCTTGGACTCACTGGACGAAATTTTGCAGCCGGAATGTCTGGAGGAATCGCTTATGTTTTCGATACAGATGGTTCTTTCCATAGGTAAATTCTTATCCAAAACATTATCTGCATTTTCAAAATTTGTAATAACATTGTATGGTGTTATAATTTTTATTTTAGCAAATGTAATCCTGAAATGGTGGAATTGCTGCCTTTAAATCTGAAAGAAGATATAGACTATGTGAAACAACTGTTGGAAGAGTTTGTCGAAAAAACTGGATCGCTTATTGCTCATGATTTGTTGCGTTTATGGCCTGAACCTACTACAAGATTTATTAAGGTGTTTATTAACTTATTAAATCTAATAATTTGATAAATTTTTTGATAAATATTCTATTATTTTAAAAGTAGTTTACTGTAGTAACTATAATAGTTTAAATTAAATTTAATTTTTACTTTAGGTATTCCCATATGAATATCAACGAGCCTTGAAACAAATGGAGGAAGAAAAATTGACTGAACCAGTTGTCAATGGAACAACAAAGTCTGAAGAGACGATCAAAGACATTGAAGATGCTGTTGCAGACGAAGAAATGGTCCAGAAGAAATTGGATAAAATCAAGTAAAGACTTGATATAACTAAATTTTTGTATCTTATCGTACAAAAATTATCATTCATGACATGTTATATTTTTTGTTTTCGCAGAGGTTTTATGAAGTATAAA
>JABFPQ010000493.1:0-11444 GCA_022817265.1 Masnerella sp. ZL-2020
GGGGCGGAAAACATAAAATGTCTTACCAAGTAAAAAAAACAGGATAAGAAAAAGGGGAATGAATTTCTAGAAAATGGAAAGAAAAGATAAGCTAACCTGAAAAAATTGTAACAAATAAAAAAAAACGAAGGGGAAAATGTAAACAAACAAACCGACGCGAAAAAGTTTTGGACCCAATTCTGGACAGGTGCCAAGTTTCCAGTATTCTTTGCGATACGTGACTAGCTTCGGGATTCATATGCCAGGAATGTTACGTGCCATTCACTGCTTCGATCCGCAATTTTTTTTTTTTTAACTAACCCAACCGAATACGTTTCTCCCGATGATTACAGCACCACGACGAAGAGCTCAATTTAACAGCACTTGTTATTTTTATGAAAAATAGTCATCCTCGCGGATTCAATTGCTCGATTTTGTAATCGGACTCGAATCTCGTTGACTTACAACGCTAATTGCGCAAAGTTGGTTCTCCCGCAATTGTTGTTGGCTCGAAAATCGTAACGTTTCGCTGGCACGACCTCGTCAAGGAATTGAAGTGTCGGAAGAGTCATTTTACCGGAAATGATTCCTTTTTTACTTTTTTTTTTATTTTTGAGAGAGAGTAGAAATTATTAATTGGTCACGTGATATGTTACTACCACAGAGATTCTCGCGCCACTGTTATCGATCAAGCAACGCTATATAGGTGACTCTGCAATCGCCTTAACAATCGCTCAAAAGTCGCGTGTTGGTAACTACAATGGTTTCGATTACTTACGCGAGCTAAACTATACGAAATCGTGGTCTAATGTCAGGCTCGAAATTTGATTCAATTATAGAAAATATGTTTCTTTGAAATGTACGCATTTTGGTTGAGTCAATCCTGGTTTGAGCAAATTCGACACGCGCGACATCTGAAGGATCAGGTCGAACAACAAAATCACCGAAAATTATTTTCAAATCATTTGCAACGTATAAAAAAATCTTTTGCACGAGAATCTCCTTGAATTATCCTTTGCAAGGACGAAATCTCGAAATTTCCACTTCGTCAGAAAATGAATTTTTACGTTACAGAATGTTTTTGTCGAAAAATTTATTCTCTGACATTGAAAAATTTTTTTTGCAAAAAAATACCGAACATTTTTTTTCAGTATTTTTTTTTAAATATGCTCAGTCGGTAAAACGACAATTCTTCGACGTCAAGATTCAAAATTGAAAATTGCCTCAAGTGTTTTTTTACGTTACGAACACTATGAACGAAGACGCCTCGACAAAGCTAGAAACAAGGCGAAGCGAAATTGCGGCAGGTAAAAATGTAGAAACGCGAATTGACTTCATCCGTTCGGGCATGCCGACGTATCAAGACGTGCTATGCGTGCTCGCGTTGCGTGGGAAGAGATCCGTTGCCATTCGTAGCGAGCTGACGGTCGATTAGGTTGCCTCTATGTTAGCAGCTATCGGATTAGTTCCTGGGCTAGATGAGGGCGAGTTTTGGGGGACAGCAACCGCCCGTGAAGTGCCCGCTGGCGGCCTCCCGTTCCCGTTTGCGACGACCCTGGCGTTCTGCAGTCTGCACAAAAGAAATTACATCAGAAAAAATTCATTACATCTAACAAAATTTTACATTACGATATCTTTCATCTCGTCAAAATTATATCAATAATTCTTAATTGTCACATTTTAATTAGAATCATGATCGATTTAGTCTAAAAACTGGTGATATAAAAGTGTCTTAAATTAAGACGTTTGGTGTCTAAAATTAAGACACTTTAATAAAATAGTCGGTGTCTGAGTATAAGACGTTTGGTGACTGATATTTAGATATGAAGTCTTAACTTGAGACGCTGGTGTCTTAAATTAAGAATTTTGGTGTCTGAAATTAAGACACTTTAATAAAATAGTCAGTGTCTGAATATAAGAAGTTTGGCGTCTGATATTTAGATATGAAGTCTTAAATTGAGATGCTGCTATCTTAAATTAAAACGTTTGGTGTCTGAAATTAAGACACTTTAATAAAATAGTCAGTGTCTGAATATAAGACGTTTGACGTCTGATATTTAGATATGAAGTCTTAAATTGAAACGCTGGTGTCTTAAATTAAGACGTTCGGTGTCTGAAATTAAGACACTTTAATAAATTAGACAGTGTCTGAATATAAGACATTTGGTATCTGACATTTAAACATGATGTCTTAAATTGAGACGCTGGTGTCTTAAATTAAGACATTTTTGTTAGTTTTACCAGTTTTGTTAGTGTCTTAAAATAAGACGTTTAGTGTTTGAATGTAAAATACTGATATCTTAAATTAAGACGTTTGGTGTCTTAAAATAAGACGTTTCGTGTTTGAACGTAAAACACTGATATCTTAAATTAAGATGTTTGGTGTCTTAAAATAAGACATTTGGTAACTAAAACTAAGACACTGACGTCTTAAATTAAGATGCTGACATGTCAAATTAGGATAGCGGTATCTTGAAAAACGACTTTTGAAGTCTGCATGATATTAAAACACTGACGTCTAAAACATTTGTAAAACATTTTAATTAAAATGTCAGACTCTTAAGAGGAGAATTATAGTGTTTTGAATTAAGACACTTTTGTTAGTGTCTTAAAATAAGAAGTTTACTTTCTAAATGTAAGACCCTGATATCTAAATTAAGATGCTGGTGTCTTAAATCAAAACGTCACTACAAAGCAAGGTGTCTCAGAAATCTCACCAAGATGTCTCAAATGGCGATTTCGAGACACCAAAGTGTCTCAAATCGCCATCTTAGGACACATAAGTGTCTCAAAATAACAAATTGAGACACTTTGGAGACACTTCATTTTATAGTGGTTTGGTGTCTTAAAATAAACCATTTGGTGTCTGCGATTTAGACACTGACATCTTAAATTAAGAATCAGGAATTTTAAATTAAGACATCGGTGTTTTAAATTACGAAACATTCGGTGTCTGAATTTAAGACATTGACGTCTGAAATTAATACACTATTGTAGCTCCAGTTTTTAGAGTGATTAAAATGAATAATGCAAAATCCGAATTATTATACCAAACAAATAAAATGGAAATATTTATTTATTTATTTGCAGTGTATTAAAAAATAATATAAGTCTCATTTACTTAATGCAAAACAAGTTGCATCATTCGTTTTAACTTGCAAAAGCGATTACATTATTTAACGTATTATTTGTAAATAAATCGTTACAACTTCTAAAACCACCTTTGACCCAATTACAAAATACACACTTACCGAACGAGAATCATCCCATGCCAAGCTGCATGTTAATCGAATATTTATACTATTAATTAAAATTTGTCAATGAATATTCAAAGTGGATATTTTCATTACTACTGAATTTAATTTTGCTTCTATACTATGTTGCAAGAAATGTAATTTTCAAATTTAAATATAAAATCGATTGTTAATAGTTATATATTGCAAATTTCTATATTACGTTTAAAATTTAAATTATAAGAAATATGTAATTTTTCGAAACAAGTGTGAAAATTCACTATGTAGAATATAAAAGTACACTATATACAACAAAAAATTACACAAAACGTGTATTTTTGCTAAACCGAGTTCACAGTGTAAAATAATTAATGTTTATTGTTTAAATTCAAAAAAGTAAAGAATGACGTTGACATTAGATATAACTCTTTTCCCGATTTCTAAGAATTTGTTGGTTCAAGTTCGACGATTCCAAACAAAGTTACCCAAAGTTACACTAATCCCGTAAACAGAACACTTTTGCATGCTCATTATATCAGAAGCCTTTCCTATACGCGTCGACTCAATTACAAGTTCAGCAGCGCGCCTTTGCCGACGTTGAAGCAATTAAACCGGTCGAAGAAGCGGGAAACGAGCGAAACGGCGGGATCGACTCGCAAACTCACTTAATTTTGGATTGCCTCATGAACTGCTGTATCTTCCGGGCGGCCTGATGAGCGGCCTGTTGATGAACCGGTTGCTGCCTCGAGTTGGAAGTGCCGGGACGAGCGCGGTAGCTCCTATAGTTATTCTGAATCACTAGGGCGGCCTTCGTAGCTTGCCTGGAATCAAGATCCGCATAAAGGCCAACGCACTATGATCCGCGAACGCGCCGCGGAGACACGCTCCAGGAGCGCTCCATTATGTACGATCCGGGACTTAACTCGTGTTCCAGCTTAATTCCGTATTCGGGCCGCCTAGGCAAGAAACGAACCAAGTCCGCGAAGTTTCCGAATTATTTACGATGCCAATTAAAAGTTCGGTCCTGCGGCGCCGGCCCCGCTAGCCACCGGATCGTTAATTCGAAGCTAACGTGTCGAGCCGGTCCCCGAACTCGCCCTAATTATGATACATCCGGAAGTACCAGCGTATGTCCGATCGACTTCGTTGCGAACTTTTCATTCACTTCATAGTGAAACGTTTTACTGTTTTACTATGAATCGTCGTTAGTGCATTTGTTTATCATTTTGTTTTTGCCTTTTTACGCCTTTATACTTGATTCCAATATGTTTTTATTTGTTAGTTTTAATAAGGATATCAGATTGAAATTTGTGAGTTGGCAGTATTGTTTAATCATAATTCATTGATTTTTACTAAAATTCCCTTGATTTTTACTCAAATTCCCTAGATTAATAATTAAAATTCCCTATATTAACCCTAGAATGCACGACTTATTTGCAGTGTCTTTGTCTCACGTATTCAATTGTCATTGTAGCGTCTCTTTCTTAGGGTCACCAAGGATCCCAGGAATGCACTCTAGGTTTAAAAAATAATTACATGCGTTACAATTTTTGTACAAAAAGTAAACAATGTTATATTCAATCTGATATCCTGATTTAAATAATCAATTTTCAAAAAAAATATCTATTTTGTCACTATGAATTCAAAAAGGCTCGATCTCGGAGAACCATTAAGAAATGTGCTAATTGAACGTACTCCTAATAACTTCTATATTAAGAATACGTTCAGACACGACCATTTCCAAGCGCTCTTCAAGATCGACCCTTTTTGCACCCAAGAGAAGATATACTCGATGTAACATTACCTATAATAAGCATACTGCTTATGCCGACGATAATACTGCTGAATAAGAACTGCCGCGTGTCGTTCTGCCTCTTCTTGCCTTTGGCGACCCTTGTAACTTCGATAAGCTTTTTGGATCATCCTCGCGGCTTGATATAACTCCCTTTGTTCCCTATCCGACAACGTCAGCCTGCTGAGGTCAGCTTCGCTGCCGTCTCCGGATCCAACGCCACCTGTACCGGAATTTCATAAAGTTGTTGGTTTATGGTTTGAGTATTCATAATGCTCACCATTTTGACCGTTACTTCCGTCAAGTTGCAATTGGAGTTGAAGAAATTCGCAGAAATCGGCTGTCGTTGGGGGCGGCGACGGCGAATCTGGTGTCAAACAGCTACTAGATGGACTCGACGGACTCGCATCAGCATCCGCATCCGAAATGGAAGCTGCTCCTCCGCTACACTCGCGATACGAGTCGAAAAGCTCGCCTGTGTCAAGAGGCTGAAAAAAATCCCGTTTTCATTGCAAAAAGAAGTAACTAAGTTATCATTTTAGTTGAAAAGTCATATTTTATATATGAGACCACTGCCATTTGTTTGAATAATTTAGTGGAATAGATCATAATAGATGTAATCTAAAAAAAATTTTAACCGAGTGGCAATATGATGAAATTTATTGTCGTTTATTAAGTGAACTATAGAAAATCATAATCTACCATTTGTTCCATAAAAGCATCTTCGAGCTGCGGCAGAGGGGGTGGCGGAGGCGGCGAAGATGAAAACGGAGCGTCACCCTCTGTTCTCTTGATTCTCTCCGGTAATGCGGCTATAATTTGCTCTGCTAACGTGAGAACTCTTGCGTCTTCCTCCCCTGAAAAGACGAATATCCAAAAATTAAAAAACACAAACGACATGCGCGATTCCAAAGCTGCGCTTTTGTTAACACTGATCACAACATTGATAACAGGTGAAAAGTACGCCACTAAGTGAGTATCCTCGGTGGCCCCTGGCGTCGTGATATAAGAACCGGACCAACCGAACGTCAAGAAACTTGACCCTCCTGAATGCGACTGTTAAACACTCAGCAATCCAGCAACAGCAACGCCAAATCAATATCGGGGCTTGATTTTATTAACGTCTCTTGGTGCTTCAGTTGGCACAAATTTGGTTGAAGGGGCTCGGCTCGACTGAGGTAATTGCGGCGGTTTGTGCTAACTGAATACCAATTAAGGCTAAGCAACACCAACACGAAGCTACAATAAGGGTTTGAACGTACTCAGATTGTTCGAAAGAAGCACCGATACGAGATTGATCAAACTGTACATGTGATGCCAGCGACGTAAATCCTGGACGTTTGGGAGATAGCGGTCTATTTGAGCGTGTTCAACGGAAATTGAGAGTGTTACGTTTACAGAAAGAGACAGAGATAGATAGGTAGACGTACAGAAAATATACAAACAGACAAATAAAACAGGCAAACAAACAAACACATTACGGGCAACGAGATGGGTACGGACCTACGGTCTCCCGGGGACTCGAAGTACTATCCATTCCCTGTTGCCCGAGGCCTAACGATTGCTCATCCTCTTGCAACAACTCCATATTGTCCAGGAGCGGCGAACCACCTGTGTTTTTGGATAAACCCCTTAATGCTAAACTCCTAGTTCTTAGTAGCGTTTACGATCGCTGGGGACTTTTCTAATCAACTTCAATTAATTTTTTTGGTTCTCTGGGCACAATTTCCCAGTATCTACCATTATTTAAACTGAGGTTTTTGACATGTCTGAATAAAGTTTTGTTGATAGAACCAAAAAAAAATAATTGACTTTGAATACTTTAGCAGCAAAATAAATCAACTTACCGAACAATGAAACAATTATTAGGATTAATGTTACTACTAATGGGTTGTCAATATACATGAGTACTGAATATAAAATATCCATTTTACGGTAAGAAAATAATATCTAATTACGTATGCATGATAAGAGTACACTTATATAGAAAATAAAAAGTCGAAACTAACACAGCGCCAGATCGAGACCGCTATCTTGCGAGGACCTCCTAGGACTAGGGCTGGCGGGTCGTAAGAATAACCTCTCGTCCTGCCTCCTAGCTTCCAATTGATTCAGTTCCTCGGCTATCGCCGTGTGACCGTTCTCCGTAGCCAACTCGGTCGCGCTCTTGTTCTGACAATCTCTCACGCGCAGCGCCATTGCATTCCATCTGGACAAACGACAGAACAACCGTCGTTAACTGCAGCCGACAGCGCTTTTCTTCGCGTATCGGGATACACTTGAACGGCCGAAACAAACCTCGCCTTTGTCCATCGTGTTCATTTTATATCTCGTCAAATCACGATTTATTTCTTTTTAGAAACATATACACCTTTAATATATCTTTGTTTGTAATATTTAATTATAAATTCATGATTCGCGTCAAGTAGGTCAAAATGAAAATTTTATTATTATATTTCATTGATCATTTCAAAAAATAGACTCATAAGATATACTGTGGAAAAAGTAGTTATTAGATTCATGTTAGAACTATTAAAAACTTTGGTTAGTTATGTGGAAATATTTGAATAAATTATTAATTTGGAGGTGTACATGTTTCCAAAAATGGAAGCTCACCGATAGAGAATCCTAGCAGTGTCTGCGTGACCGGCTGCACATGCCCATGCGAGAGGCGTGAGGCCAGCGCCATCTTGTCGCAAAGCGTCTACCTCAGCATCCAGAACACTACTCGGATTTTCGGCTCGCCAGTGCAATAATGCGCAAGCTAGCCTCGAATACCCCAAACCCGCTGCTAAGTGCAGTAACGTTGGACCTCCCGATTGTAGAGGTTCGGCGCCAGTGCGCCAAGGACGAACCACGGCATCCTGAAACATCCCCGTGTCAACTCAGATAAAGATAACAACCTTGAATATTAATTGTTTTCATTCCATCCCATTTAGTCAAATTTATCACTTATAAGAAATGATAATCTAACTTTGAATCTAATAAGTTTTGGGCACTGCTTTTTTTATGTGGGAAGATGTGGGATAATGTGGGAAGAATCACACATGTTACCACACGAAGACCACATGACGTGTTAAATGGAACTTTTTTTGTGTTAAATTATATTGTAAGTTCCCCAATTATCATATATGATGCCTGGTAATTTGTCACGAAGGATTTCCATGTGGAAAAACATGTGGCCAATTAACACATAGTCACACATGAAGGCCAATTATGTATCTTATGATGTGGAAAAAACTATTGTGGGTACTTTATAGGGATTTTGAATGGTTTTTTAGTTTTTTTGGATCTTGGATGTTGAATAGAAAACGACATCATATAAAAATTTTTTTTTAGGTTCAATATAAAATATGTGATCATAGAAAATGATGATCTAACTTTGAATCTAATAAGTTTTGGGTACTGCTGTTTTTTCTGGTATTCGTGCAATAGATAGAATAAGAGGCAGACCTGACAATATGCAACGAGTCGCTCCTCTAGCTGAGCTGCTGGCGACGGCGGACCTGGACCTTGAAGTCGAGCCTCGACGTCAGCCAGACGGTCCAGAAGAGCTTTTTCAGGACTGGGTTCGGCTGCTGGAGCCCTGCGGTATTCGAAGGCCACGCTGTCGGAGACGACGAACCCATCACATGCTACTTGAAGTGATGCAATTCCTGGAGCGTGTGCCGGGCAACGACATCTGAGAACGCCTGGTTGAACTAAACACGCTTCCACGGGTTCCGTGTCAAATAAAACGGAATATGATTGAGAACCACTGCCGCCTGTCCAGGGACCTGCCACCAGTACCTAAAAAAAAAATTTCGTTTTCAAAAATGTTCAATAAATCAAACTAAATCAAAAGTAATTTTTTATTGTTGTTTATTGTTTAGTTTAGTTTAGGTTTAGTGTTGTTTATAGTTTGTTTAGTGTTGATTTTAATTAAAAGTAAATTAAAATCAACACTCTAAAAACTGGTATAAAAACTAAATATCTTAAATCAAGACTTCAATGTCTTAAAATAAGACTTTTGGGATCTTAAATTAAGACACTTTTGAAGCTTTAATTTTTAAAGTGCAATCATGACGAAATTATAATGTGAAAAGCAAAACTTTGCAAAAGTAGTTAAGATAGTATAGATTTGGTAAAAGTAGTATAGATTTGGTTAGAAAATGATGCGCAGCTGCAATGCGCAGTTTCGAAATCGTATTTATTTGATCGATGGTGAGAACGTAGAATCGACATTCGTATTTCCACCAATACTTGGCGTATATTTAAGTTTGCCAATTGCAATAAATGTTACTTTCAATGAAAGAGAAAACGACTTCTCGTAATTGCATCGTTATTCACATGCCGAGATCAACCATCCGATAACTGTTAAAACACGCATCGAATTCTGAACAATTTTATGTCGTTCTAATGTTAGCAAACTGTCGATATTTTACGACGTTGGTTGGCTTCAAACTACTAATTATGCTTAACTAACTATATCCGTTCCTGGTATAACTATATGAGATTTAAATGTCTTTATTTTCTACAGCTGTATAATCTAAGTTTTCAACATCTTGTAATTAGTTGAAATATTTCGAAAAATTCATGAAAATAAAAAAGATTTTTTTTGAAAATTGTAGATTTTTCTGATAAGTGTCTATCAAATCATTGTTTCAACTCTAAAAAGGTTTTTTATTGTTTATAAAAATGACCTCTATAATTTACATGAAGAGTGGCGCTGCGATCGCTGAAACATTGTTTATTGAAGTATAAAATAAGCAATTTTATACTTCAATAAACAATTTTCCTAACCTTCCTAACCTTCCTAACCTTCCTATCATAATATGGTTATTATATTCATAATTACCTTAACACCTCCTTCTGTATAACTCCATTCTGGACTATATTCAGAGATATGGACGGTAGTTCCAGGATGACAGGAGGTGTCAGTATCCGTATTCTGGCGTTCCTCAGTTTTAACATGTTCTGCCTCAAAATCATGAAGTTCAGGCAAGTCATCAAAGACATCAAACGCATCAAGATTCACAAGCACATCGTCAGACGAGTCAATAAAATCCATCGGATTGATAATGCTGTTATCAGCAGGCGAATTAGATGGAGAAGGGGGCACCATATTCGCGGACAGTGTCCTCTGTATGTCCTCCTGACTCAGGTCCAGCGTTTCCGGGAAATCCGTAACCCCAGTGGCGCTAGATGGCGTTGTCAAAGTCTGCACGCCACTATGGTCCAAGTTATCCTGCGCGTCGATTTCCTGCTGCGTCGGTTCACGTTCGATATTAGTCTGCACGATCTGCTGCTCCGACACCTGTTGCATCTCGACCTGCTGGCTCTGTTGCTGCTGTTGCTGCGCGGCTTGCTGCGGGGGCGGTTGCTGTTGCTGTTGCTGATGATGATATGGCTGACTGTTGAGAATGAGAAGACCACCTCCTCCTTGAATTTGCTGTAAACTTAACACTAGGGGAGCCGGCTGCTGGCTTTGCGTCGAGTGGGAATGTCTCGAATACACGCGAGGGGCCGCAGCAGTCGTTGATGTGGGCTGCTGACCACCCGTCGTGGAAGATACCTGTAGACAAATAAACAATCCAATAAAATTTCAAGTAAAACTAACTTTATCTAACTGGAAGTTTCTCTTTATAAAGTAGAAAAGTTGTGAGTGTGTATATAAGAGATAGAATTCGAAAAGTTGGCAACTCTGTTGTCTTATACGTGAAGTTAATCGACATTTATGTAGGTCTAATTGTTTGAAGTTGGTAAGACTGACGACGAGAATTTACTAAAATATTAATCTCCCTCATTCGGACATCATTCAATATTTCTACGTTTTAAATACAAATATGTTTAAATCAGTGTTGCCAACTTTAAATTAAACCTTCCACTAACTGTTTATAGATCTATGACTAACTTGACCCGAAATTTCTAAAAAATCTTACTATTTATATCAAATTTTTGCATTGAATTCTGAACTTTTTAATCGAGATATCATTTTATGTAGACAAAATTTGGTTTGAAATACTGTTATGTCAGAAATAATAAATACGTTAATGTCAAGTAAAGTGGAACGAGACGTTCGTCGTTGGAGAATAACAGAAAACAATAGTTAATGACTAGTTAATTAGATTTACGATAGCGTATCAGAAAGCATTGCGAAGCAACGGATATTGACAAAGTGAACATTTACACAAGCCACGTCTACTGTAATAAAGATTAGTCAACTCGGTGAAACCGGCTGAAGAAACTTTGCATAATACATGAAACATGTCAATATTTGAGATGCTCAGATTACTTTGTTGCATTATTTCAGGCGATGCTGTGCCGGGGTGCAACTGTTAAACCGGATGTTATGACCAGCACCATTACAAATTATCCATCTTATCCTCACATTTTTCAATCATACCAAAGTATATATTGCAATAGCAATTCCCATAAAATAAGTTAACACATAGGTATAA
>JABFPQ010000494.1:0-11436 GCA_022817265.1 Masnerella sp. ZL-2020
GTTCATTCACTGGAGCTGATTAAGTGTTCATTCATTGGAGCTGATTAAGTGTTCATTCATTGGAGCTGATTAAGTGTTCATTCACTGGAGCTGATTAAGTGTTCATTCATTGGTGCATTAAATCTAAAACTGTATAACCAAACCCCATAAAAATTCGACATTGCATGGAATCTTTGAGGTTAAAACTTCAACAAAAAACTCATCACAGTAAAAAACAAATAAACTAAAGCGCAGAAAGACGCTAATTTCAAAATCAATATCAAGTATTTACAATTCAGCAAAAAGAAATAATCCGCTTATCAGCACAACTGCGGAATAATTACGCGATTGTTATCGACAAAAAAAGGCCATTAATAATTAACATAACCTTAAAAAACAATTTACAACGACACGTGCGGGTCGCCAAATAATCGAACCCGCTAACCAAATTTGGAGGTTAGCTTTCGGAAAGGTTATCAGGTTAACCTTGAACTTAATTCGCGAGCAAAAGATCCAGAAGTTTCTAACCTATGTCGTGGCGCTGCGAATTGCGAAAAAAACGTATCGACCTCGTCGTCGCTGGAAATTTTGATTTTGCCCCTCGTTTTCGCGGGGAAATTGTTTCGGAGGGGCGAGGGGGGGGAGTTCGACGACGGGCGCGGACGATTTTTCGTCGGATCGCGTACGCGCGTCGCGCAATCGGACGCGCTCGGGGAGTCGGGCGACGCGCGAAACGCGGGTCGAACGGTCGCGTCGAGTTTGCGCGGGAAAGCACTTACTATTTTGCAGAAATGATAATAAAAGTGGCCCTCCGAAAACGGTTTATTGGACCGCCATGGTGGAAAATGTACGGCATGACCGGTGGCGAAATTTCCTCCAACTGAGCTCGGCGACGTAGGTTAGGGGGCGTTTACAAATTTGCAGTGTTGCCAATTTTGATGTAATCAAATATTCCCTATGAAAAAGTCATTTATTTAAAACTATTACAAAATAATGCAAACATAAAAAAATGTTTACAACAATTAAAAAGGTAATAAACATTTTCAATTTTTTTATCAACTTTTACACTGAAATTCTAACCTCAAAATTTTATTTTGAGGTTAAATCTATTTATCGAATCTATTTTATTTTTATATTCTATTTTATATTTTTAATTTTATATTAAAAATTGCAAAACCAAAAAAAGTTTTCCATTTATACAAATTCAGAAAAGTTCCTTTGTTGCAGATGGCAGCACAGGTTGTGTCATTCACTCCAAAAACTTTTGAATGAACCATAAAAACTACAATCGTGTAACGTAACGGTGATGTTGTGATGTTGATAGATATAGATCACTCATTATTAATTGTTTAGTTTAGTTGCTGACAAAAATGAGTTCTATTACGTTCGAAGGAATGCTGGATGAACAAATCAAAACATTGGAGCCGCTGAATAATGTAACAGAACTTTTACAATGTGAGTTATATTGTAAACATATATAGTTATATATGCAGAAATAGCAAATAAAAAGGTGAAATTTGTTTGTTTCTCAAGGAAGAATTTCTTATTGAATAAATGTTGACAGTTTACGTTTAGGAAATACTTTATTTCAAT
This sequence comes from Masnerella sp. ZL-2020, assembly GCA_022817265.1. NCBI lineage: Eukaryota > Metazoa > Arthropoda > Insecta > Hymenoptera > Scelionidae > Masnerella > Masnerella sp. ZL-2020. The sequence goes on from JABFPQ010000494.1 coordinate 1,573, forward strand.
CTTCAGGAAAACTGGAATTTGGAATTGTCAACTTTTCCCACTTGTTGCACAATATACTATTAAAGTAGTTCGTCTGTCCAGCTGGTTAGCCAAATAAAAACTATTTTTTCCCATACAATTAAATTGTATAAGTATATATATTATATATATTGTATACATATATATAATATTGTATATAAAAATCTTTTTGTATTCAACAATTTTATTCTATAATTATTTTTCAATAGTCAAATAAAATTAAGTCCTAAGATTCTCAAATTTAATTCAAATTCAACACGAAATTTAAAAGAGACATATATTTACAAATTTCAAAATTTTGTAAATATTATGCCTTTTTATGATATAAGAAATCCAAATGTAAATAAGATAAATTCACACTTATAAATAACATTAATTGATGTAAATCATTCATATTTTTTCTCTGATGCTACAATTTATTCAGACTATGGGATCTTATTAACAAAATTAATTTTTTTTCTAATTTCTCACTGTATATTCACGCTTAATTTTTAATTTTTCAGAACCTTCAAGTGATTTATCCATAAGAACCTATGTAAAAATTATCAACTTCAATTTAGTTTTTTTTTCAAAATTTAATTTGGTAAGGTTCTAGTTTATTGGTACTAAAAGATGGAGAATCAAATTTTGAAGCATTTTCAAAGAAATTTCATTGAATTTTATCTGATGGACGAACTAGTTTAATTTATAAAGTCATAGTAAGAATTAATAAAAATTGAATAATATAAATTTATTTGTTTATAATTCGACTATAATCCTGTTACTAAGATAACTTCCGAAAACAGAAAATTTTGTTGTTCCTTGGGAGACAAACAAGTTTTAAAACAATGATTAATTATAATTTTCTAATATAGCGAATAAAAAGGTTTCTTTCCAAATATTATTTACTTTGTTTTTTAGGTAAATCCAGTGTAAAAAAAGATTTGGAAAACATGAGTTCCAGTGTACAAAAGATAAATTCAAAAAAACACAATATACAAAGTTTAATAAAAAAGTGTGAAAAACGTTTAAATTATTTAGAGGTAAAAATATATTACAAAATGACATTTGAGATTTATATACATATATTTTTTTATTTATTTTATCATCTCATAATCTTAAATTAAAAAAACGTCTTTAAAACATATAACTTTTTTCAGCAAAATACATTAGCAAATCTGCAAAAATTAGAAGAAAGAGTAAACAAAGTAAACAAGAGTCCAAAAGTATTAGACTGTATCACAAAACTGAAATCTTTCATTCAACCAGAAGAAAATCAAATATCACCTGAAAAGCAAGTTGAAACTAAAAGTGGAAATCAAACGTTGGCAAATGAATCAAAAAATGAATCAAAAAATCGACAAAATACAAACTCGAAACCCAAAAAAATTGCCACGATACAAACAATAAGTGAGAGTGAATTTGAGCAAATCCCAAAGTATATCATTGGCAGGAACAACCTTACGGTTTTGAACGGCTTTGTTACAAGTTTGAATGAAATTTTACATGACTAGAACATTCGCGCGCTTCGCGCGCGTCTACTATGAAATGTGTTATGTGAAAATTTCTTCTTTAGAATAATTTAGTAATTTTTCACTTATAATATTCACTTATAAGTAGTAACGTGCATGAATTTATCAGGAAATTGATTGTTAAACCCAAACTTACATTGGTTGCGTTTTCGCTAGCATTCTGAATTTCAGAATCTAAAACAGTGCTGCTCAAAAGTTGGTTTATCCCAGTGTTCGTAAAACTCAACTTATTCTGGTTCATTCCATCTTTGTCATCCTTACATATGCTCGTTTAGGTCGGTGAGATCGTTGTCAAAAACCATTGAGTTTTACGAACACGGGGATTAACAGAATTTTCAGCTGAGCACCACTGTTTCAGATTCTGAATTTCAGAATGCTAGCAAAATGCAACCATTTTGAATAATTTTTTGCTAAATACATGCTAAATGTATGTAAATGAGAAACTGTGTTATTGATTAATAATTCACAATAAATTACAATCAAACAAATACACGTTTCAATTTCCCGCTATTTTATTACATCATGTTTTGAAACGCGAGTAACAGATGGCTCTGTTGATCGGAATTTTGATTTCGCGAACGAGTGATTAGTCTAATTAATCCACTTATAATTTTGTAAAGTCATCTCTATATCTATTATATCTAATCACTTCGAAGTTCGAATCCACAAGTGTAAGAAGTACGACTACGACGCGCGTATTGGTTTTTTTTATCAATCGGAAGGAATCGACAACAGTAAGTAAAACTTATAATTACCAAATAAAGTATTCAAGAAAATGAAGATACATGTTTTCAATTTAAAAATATATTTTTAAGTTATTGCGATTTTTTCTAAATATTGAAAATTTTAAAATTCTACTATAACTTAACCTTACTTTCCCTGATAACCAAATGATTTTGTAAATTATTTACATAAAAATTAAATAAAGGTACTTCCTCATTGTGCTGCATAATTTACATAAATATTTTATATAAACAATTTACATAAAAATTACTTAAAATTTACATAAACAAAATGCATGCAATTTATTGAAAAAATCGACTTTTAACAAAAATAGCTTCAAAAATAGTTTTTTATTCAGAAATCAACATTTTCGTTGATTTTTACAAAAAAAATGATTAAAAAATATAATGTGTATACGATTTACATAAAATATGCATGACAGTGAGGAAGCACATTGATATAATTTTTATGTAAATAGTTTACACGACATATGTGAAAAAATAATTTGAATGTGTAAGCGACATCATAGTTTACTCCGAAATATTGACAGTTAACCTAAAAAATCGGCCAATGTCAGTTGTCAAAACTATAATGAAAAAAAAATTATATTACAGAAAGTGACCATGGAGGACGAGAATGATTTTTATGCCCCGCTGAATGAAAATCCCACGGACCATCTTTCACCCCGATCGTTGTTCGACACCATGCTTGCGGGCGATGGGACTGTGTGAGTGATAATTTTTTAAGTTTACTCAATAAAATTACAAATTTAAGCACTTAGCATTTTTTGGTCATTAACCCTAAAATGCACGGCTTATATATACTATCTTTGTTGCGCGTAAACAAATCCCATTTTAGTGTTTTTGTTGCTGGGGTCATGATGTACCCCATTCGTGCATTCTAGGTCGATATATTATTTCTAGTTTTAGTAAATTATAATAAAAAATACATAGGAAATAATAGAACACAAAATTATTAAAAAATGGTATTTTTTCAGATGTGTTATATGCGTGGTGGATGAAATAAATGCGGCGGTCGAAGTCGAGACGAAGAATAAAGAAACTATTTTGAGAAAGAGAATAGTGGTGAGCAACAATCTTGATTGGAAGTGCCAAATCACCATCTGGGGAGACAACATCAAGAGGCTAATGCCTTTTATTAGCACAACTTTTGTAAGTTTAAATATATATTTTAGATAGAATATAATCACAGATAAAATATCTTATGAAATTAAGATATTTTATCTGTGATTTAAATTAAGTTTAAATATAATATAATATTTTATGTTTTTATATAATTGAAATTTAAATTCATGTCATTCCATATTGGGAAACTGACATTCCTATTAATATATTATATATTTACAGGTTCTTCATATCATTGGAGCGTGCTCGATTCAACGGCACAACTCCAGTGCAGGAAACACCCCAATGGACCTTAGTATTCGAGAATACACGACCATTAATGTGGTTGGAAAGATCCCCCGATTGGCCAACCAAGAGGCTCACCATTATCAACCAATAGAATTGGAGAACATTTTTGAATCGGAATCAGATTATGGTAATTTTTTTTATTTGACTACACTCTTAATTTATAATAATTATTACCCAGCAAACGTGATTTTTTTAAAACTTATTAAAATACAGGAAACAGTATTCAAACATATAAAAAAAAATTGAAACCAATAATAAATGTTCAAATTTTATTAAACTGACATTCCTTTGAAAAAGTTTTAATATTTTCTTAATGGTTTAAAAATTTTTTCAATATGTTTTAAAACAGTATTGTGCATTCAATAAGTTTTTAAAATTTCACGTTTATTGGGTAGTAATGATTGTATCACATGATTATTATTTATATTAATCTTCTTTTTTCAAGTTACACTATGTGGATTTTTGAAGTTAAATTTTTCCAAAGAGGAGATGGGGCAAAAAATAGTATATGTAGCTTTACTTGTGTCAGGGTGCTACAGAATAGAGATACGAAGTTACGATCCAGAGGTTCTTAACAAATTCGTAGAAAAATCAAAATTATGTGTAAAAGGCATTTTAAAAACAGAATTTATGCCCTATCACATTCTCGTTACTACTGCTACGGATATTCAAGTCATACCAGGTCAGATTTCTTCTGATGACTTGGCTAAAGCCCTTCGAATTCCACGAAAACGCAAACTCGATTAACAGTAAGTGTAAATTTCAAATTTTGATCAGTATATATATATATATATATATGATATTTCATTAATTTAATAAATCTTTGTTTTCATTTTTTTAGGAACAGGATCGATAATAATCGGATGATTCAGCAGAACAATTCATTTGATTAAAAGTCCGTGTGCATATATACTTATCTGTATATATATTAAACTTTGGTTGTAATTTAAAGTAATATTTATTTATTAATTTAAACGTTTGTAATTCTGTTTGAATATGTTTTGCTTAAGCATATGTGCTTAATATGTATTTGAATAAACCTTAGAATGATATTTTTTTATAATTTTTTTATTTAATAGACCTTAAAATATTATTTTGCCAATATTTTACAGTTTTTTCTTGTTTAATATTTTTTTTATTTTTTTTTTGTGTTAAAATAGATTAACAAAAATTTTAATAAAATATTAAAAAGTATTCGAATTTCGCGCTTATTCATTACGTCACCAGTTGAAACACGGATACCAGGTGGCGCTGTTAGTCAAAGTTTTGGTATATAATTTCAAAATTTTGAGAATAGAACTTTAGTCCTGTTCCAGAGGTTGCAAGTTTTAAATCACATAGAGACCAAAAGTTATAAACCATTAAAAGTACGTAAAACTTCTATTTAATATGTGTTTTTTTATTTATTTATTGCTTTGGATTTATTTTTTGCTTGCTTTGATAACCTTTTAACAAAAGTACTTGAATGTTATTCTATATTCATATAAAATAATTAATGAATTATCTATTTTTTAGGTTCTACAACTTTTTACTTCATCATTAAGACAGCGAGTGATAAAAATGATGACAGTAAATGATTTCACTCCTAAGGAGGTGATTGACGAAATTGTGGAAAATGATTCTACTTTGTAAGTATATATTTTTCTATATATGAATATTTGAGAAAATATGGCATCCGCTTTTATATACAAAAACGTGCGCAGTTAACGCAAGCATATATAAAGTTTGTTTTCATAATATAGCTTATCATGACAATTGCTTATTTTTGAAGTTTGTCGTGTTATATTATTATTTCTTTTCAAAATACCTTTAGATTTCGCTGAGGAACAGCATGCGTTTTTGAGGTAGAAGCGACAATACTAAGTTATATATGTAGAGTCAACTGGGGTAATTTTGACACCATTGGGTAATTGTGACACATAGATTCTTACTGTTAAAAATAATGTTTATTCACATTGTTAATAGTTTTTATCAACAGTTTTAACTTTGAAAATGAATTAGCATATACATAAGACAATTTTTTTTAATTCAAGTCTGAAAAAATTAAGTGTCACAATTATCACAAAATGTCACATTTACCACAGACAGTGAAGGATTTACCTAGAAGCAACATAAGCATTTTTTTATATTATTGAAATTTAAATTCATATCATTCCATATTGGGAAACTGACATTCCCAATATGTAAATCTGTTATTTCTATAATGTAAACGTCATACCCTGTATTAAATCTATTAATTTATTATATATTTACAGGTTCTTCATATAATCGGAGCATGCTCAATTCAACGGCACAACTCCAGTGCAGGAAACACCCCAATGGATCTAAGGATTCGTGAATACACGACAATTAATGTCATCGGAAAGATTCCCCGATTGGCCAACCAAGAGGCTCACCATTATCCACTCATAGAATTGGAGAATATTTTTGAATCCGAATCAGATTATGGTAATTTTTTTTATTTGACTACAGTCTTGATTTATATTAATTATTACCCAGCAAACGTGATTTTTTTGAAACTTATTAAAATACAGGAAACAGTATTCAAACATATAGAAAAAAATTGAAACCAATAATAAATGATTAAATTTTATTAAACTGACATTCCTTTGAAAAAGTTTTAATATTTTCTTAATGGTTTAAAAATTTTTTCAATATGTTTTAAAACAGTATTGTGCATTCAATAAGTTTTTAAAATTTCACGTTTACTGGGTAGTAATAATTGTATCACATGATTATTATTTATATTAATCTTCTTTTTTCAAGTTACACTATGTGGATTTTTGAAATTAAACTTTTCCAAAGAGGAGATGGGGCAAAAAATTGTATATGTAGCTTTACTGGTATCAGGGTGCTACAGAATTGAGATCCGAAGTTACGCTCCAGAGGTTCTTAACAAATTCGTGGAAAAATCAAAATTATGTGTAAAAGGCATTTTAAAAACAGAACTTATGCCCTATCACATTCTCGTTACTACTGCTACGGATATTCAAGTCATACCAGGGGAAATATCTTCTGATGACTTGTCTAAAGCCCTTCGAATTCCACGTAAACGCAAACTCGATTAACAGTAAGTCTAAATTTCAAATTTTGATCAGTATATATATATATTTATATATGATATTTCATTAGTTTAATAAATCTTTGTTTTAATTTTTTAGGAACAGGATCGATAATAATCGGATGATTCAGCAGAACAATTCATTTGATTAAAAGTCCGTGTGCATATATACTTATCTGTATATATATTAAACTTTGGATGTATCTGAAGTTTCTAACGGTGAATTTTCACCGAAAATTTTTTTTGCGTTTTTTTGAACTATTTAGTGTGAAATTAAAAGAAAACTCAAAATTAAACGATAAAATCACATTACCACCCCTTTCAACCCCAAAAAACCCCTAAAATAACCTAATGAAAAAAAATGATTTTTTAAAAATATAAAATATGAAATTGTCAAATTGGCACCTATGCTATATTGTAGAGAGTAAAAAGTTTTAAACGAACATATTTTTTCCACCCCCAAAAACCACATCGGAACACCCCCAAAAATCGATTTGAAAATTTCAAAATTTTTTTGAGCATGAAATTTTTGAGAACGACAAATTGGCACCTATGCTATATTGTGGAGAATAAAAAGTTGTAAAAGAACATATTTTTTCCACCCCCAAAAACCACATCGGAACACCCCCAAAAATCGATTTGAAAATTTCAAAATTTTTTGAAGGTCAAATTTTTGAGAACGACAAATTGGCACCTATGCCATATTGTAGAGAGTAAAAAGTTGTAAACAAACATATTTTTTCCACCCCCAAAAACCACATCGGAACACCCCCAAAAATCGATTTGAAAATTTCGAAAATTTTTTGAAGGTCAAATTTTTGAGAACGACAAATTGGCACCTATGCCATATTGTAGAGAGTAAAAAGTTTTAAACAAACATATTTTTTCCACCCCCAAAAAACACATCGGAACACCCCCAAAAATCGATTTGAAAATTTCAAACTTTTTTTGAAAGTCAAAATTATGAGTTTGTCTAATTGGCACCAATGCCATATTCTAGAGAATTAAAAAGTAGGGAAGAACATTTTTTTTCTACCTTTAAAGACCGATCGAAACAATTTTTAAAACCAATTGGATAATTGCTAAACTTTTGCAAACATACGGTCCGTTTAGGTTGTTGGTTGCAAACTCGTGCCATACCGAAAAGGGTGAAAATGATTTATATTTTCAATCAAAATAGGAACTCAAACTTTAATTCAGGATTATAAGTTATTTAGGACAAAATAAGTTAGCAAGGCTTGACGAATAGTCAAAATTCACTTTGCCTAAAAGGTCAACTCAAAGAAATTAAAAGAAGTAATACATGTTTTCATGATTGTTGCTTACTATTAGACGTCTTCAATCATACCCCAAAGTTTCATTAGCTTTGGTTTTATACTTCATCAGATATAACGCCATATAAGTTGTATAAATAGAAAATTGACAATATTTAACGTGCCTGACAGGTCGACTCAAACAAATTGTTGTAAGTAGTACAGATTTTTATGATTATTTCTTAGTATATGAGGTCTTAAATAAGATCTCAAAGTTTCATTAGCTTTGGTGTTATACTTTATGAAATATAACTTGCAATATGTTTTATAAATCTGATAGTCGAAATAAATTTTGGCTATTTTCTGATTTATACAACTTATATCATGTTATATCTTATGAAGTATAAAACCAAAGCTAATGAAACTTTGGGATCTTATTTAACACATTTAATACTAAGTAATAATCAAAAAATCTTTTGTTATTGCTATCAGTTTCTTCAAGTCGACCTGTAAGGCAAAGAATATTTAGTCTATTTTCCTATTTATACAACTTATTTGGTGTTATATCTCATTAAGTATAACACCAAAGCTAATGAAACTTATGGATCTTATTTACGACTTTTAATACTAAGTACTAATCGTAAAAACTTGTATTACGTAAAACAACTACTTTCATTTTGACTATTTTTTCTTTTTTCCAACTTACTTGGTGTTATATCGTATAAAATATTACAGTAAATAAGTTGCAGAAGACGACGAATCGTAAAAATTAAATTCCAGTGGAAAACTAATGTCAATAGTATTATTGACATTAAGGTGAATGTCCCAATTAGTGACCATGTACCTATTTGTGACTTTTAATATGAAAAGTTCAAAATATAATTATATAATTTTATTGTAAATCTCATAAATCATTTGTTTATTATGTATCCCAACTTGAAAATCATTCACAAAAATAAAATTAATTAATTTAATACAATAAAAAATTACTTTTTTATTGGTCATAAATTAGGGTTTAAGAAGTCACTAATTGGTACATTCACTTTAGTAGTATTTTGTTATTCATTAGAATTACAAATTATTAATTATTATACATTTTGATATATGATTTTTTATTTCAACGAATATTTATATTTTTCATAAAAAAATTAAATAAAAGTTACATATATATACATTTTCAAAGCATTTTACAATTACAATTCATCATTTTAATTATCTTATAAAGTAATTATGCATTTTTTATAAAATAAAAAGTCATAAAAAATTCATTTATTGAAACATTGTATTCCAGTGGTGAAAAAATCGCATATTTAATAATTGTTTATCAAAAAATTCTTGATTTTATTAATAATAATATTTTTTACTATTAAAATAAGAATCATTTGCAATTTTTTGTCTCGACTTTGTTTTTCCATGTGCACAATTTCAAATTTAGCGCGAATAATTACTAATAGTGGCGCTAGTGTGTGTGAGAGAGAGCGCATGATTTCCAACGTTTATATCTAAAGTCGGTTCCGGAATCTTATTTACTTCTTTTGAAAACATCGAACGTGCCATTTCTCTCTCCTGGGGTAAGTAATTTTTTTGATTTAGATGTAAATAGTTTATTATTATTTTTATATAATTTTACTAAATACTAATATTTTCTTTGACTAATTATTATTTATTTATTTATTTTGTTTCAGAAATATGGGAAACGAACTTAAGGTTCAAAGTTCTCATGAGGAGGCAGGAGCGGAAGTCTTAAACTAAAAATGCTCTAACTTGACTTCTTTTTCACTTTATCTTTACTCTAACTTTACTTTATCTCTAACTTCAGACAAAATTATGTTCTGTTCAAGTTCAAATTTAGTTTAAATTATCTC
>JABFPQ010000495.1:0-11435 GCA_022817265.1 Masnerella sp. ZL-2020
TTTCACTTGTCAAATCAGTCAGTCTTCCTAAAAATACTCCAAAATAAATATCACCGAAGGGTCATTATTCATTTTCCATCAAGTGTTACGTAGCAATAGTACAAAATCAGCCAAACTCAACGGAAACTAAAACAAAACAAGCGATCTTATTTCCCGAAGCAATACCACTTTTAACGCCGCCCAAGTTGCATCCGCAGCATCGACACTGGGCGAAGGAAAACAAGTCTCACCACTTGGGTCCAAATTTTCTGACCATTAGGCCTATAATAGCGTCAATTACAAAATAGAAATCGCTGACGAGCAGCAGCTGGCGTTCGTTAAAGTTCTTTTAGGGCCAATTGAAAGGCAAATTTGCGACTCGGGCCACTATACTCTGGACATAATAAAATAACGATCCGAATAAAAAATGCACCACAAAGCCGGCCGTGACGTCGACAGAACGATTGTGCGCCGGAGTATATAAATTCGGCGTAAAGCACGAGTGCCATTGGACGGAGGGACAAATTTTGTTAAAATGTACCTTCTCGACTCCGAAGGCACAATTATTGTGTTATTTGACGGCGTTTAGGTCTGAAAAGCCGCGTCGAGGATTCGCCGTCGCCTCGGTTGACGCGATCAAAAGCGAGCCAAAGGACGCGGAGACTGTTGTCACGAAAATTGTCATGACTTGGTGCCAGGTGCCGGCGGCTTATTGGCTTCGATAATAGACATATTTAAGTCAATCCTCCACGTCAAATTTGTGTTTCGCTCCTCGAATCAGCGCAGCTGACAAAACGAGCCTTTTTGTCCTCAGCCATTACTTTGTGCATTAACTGGAGATTCGTGAAAACGAGTGAATTTTTTTATACATCTTTTGGACCAATTCCATTCTTCTGTAAATTAAATGGAAAAGTAAATTCTATTGATGATGCTTAATTCATAAATAACCGATTCATTCTAGTTTCTTGTGCTATACTATTCCAGATGAATAATTTCAATATTATAATATTTTGGTATAACATTATGTTTTATTACCAATGTGCATTCAACAATATTATAAATCAAATTACATTTCTTAACAAGATTTATTTTATTTTGAAAATAAAAGAAAGGATAGAAATTACTTTCATCGAGAATCGTTCTAAACAATTCCGAAAACCTGCTAAATTCGTCATCCTGGTGAAATTTCATTTTATATACATTTCCGTAACTGCTGCTTTTCAAAGAGCGAAAACATAATAACGGATGATGCGACGGCTTTTTCGCCTGAAAACCTCTGGTCTTTTGTATACAGGGATTGAGGTTTTGTAGTTTAACGGTTAATTAAAGGTACGGGTATTGTGGACAAAGTAAAAGTACAGCAACTCAATGGATAAAGTGATCTAACTAAAGAGAACATTAACGATATTTGTAATGGTTATTGAATTTAAGCCGTAGGGTTAGTTTGTGAACATAAAGGATTCTAGGCGTGAAGTTTTGCAAAAGTTGTATTTTACAGTGATCCATTAGGAAACGCATCACACTATATAGAATGAACAATAGAAAATAATTGATTTTTAAATATAGTATAGTTGAAATCTTAATAATAGATAATAATTTCACTGAAGGAAATCGTCAGACTGTGAAAAGTGAAATATGGAATTTTTATTAAACTATATTATAATTTAATATTTAATTTATAAACAAAATAAAGATGTCCAAAAAATGTTAAACGACTGAATTCATAGTTAGTATTCATGAATTGAGAATATTTATTTTTACTTGTTAGTTTTATTTCTTAAATATCTAAACTCTATTTCGAGAGCCCATTTTTTACATTTTCGGACAATTTTTGAGAGTTTTGTAAGCAAGTAGGTTTATTTTATTTAATAGAAATATCATTTGAAAAAACAATGAATATACTCTTTTTGTATCATCCACTTTAGTGAAAATCATCTAACTTAATCTTATATTTTTGCTTACTTCATTGTCTTAAAACATAACGCAAGCTAACTCTAGAAAAAATAACACAATAATTTAATCTTGTTTGCATAATAGAAAACTCATCAAAAGTAACCGACCAATTGTTCTCTATCGTTCCACAGAATATCCAATTTCGTGTTTCGTTTTAAAACAAATTACGTGGATCATCGTCTCTATAATATATCTAATAATCACGCAACGCGCCATGTAAGTGAAGCAACATAAAGTAATACATCAAGAATATGTGAACAATAGATGAATCTAAAACATAAAAAATATATTTCATGCTATATTATATGACGATGCATTCATTATTATTATTATTTACTATTTTGTATATATGAAAGTAATAAACATATTTTTAAATTCGAAATATTAATTAATTAATTAATATTTTTAAATTAATTTCATGCTGAATTCTTAAAAGCACCAGTTTAGACAACCGAATAAGAAAATTAAGAAAAAATCGTATTCTCGTATAATGTATAAGTATAATTATTCTAGTCTGAATATATTTTATAAAGACATAAAACGTCTTAATTCAGATCGCGGTTATACTTTTTTTAGTGCATGCATATTACAATGCTGATTAGAATAATTCGAACAAATAAGAGAGTGAAGTTGTAAAAAAAAGATTAGGGTGTGGAGTAGACAATTGAAAAGATAGGATGATTGTGAAATTTGGCCAATACATTTGTTGAGTGTATAATAAGTATTGCGTTTGAAAAGGAACAGTCTTACGTGTCGAATAAACATTCGTCTTAGGATGCGATCTTTTCTTCTGGGTCGTCGGATCGCTCGAGCGTGACGTAGGTCAGGCCCTTTTTTACGGCAACCCTCGGTAAAGAATCATCCCTGACACTCGGGCGCGGTGGCAATAAGGCCCGAGTACTTTTGAGTAGCGCTGATCTTTTGTGCACACGTGCACGGTGGAATCGTAAATTTGAGCGACGAGAAAGACGCGGACAAAGATCCTGGCATAAAAACCCGGAGGACGGCCAATGAAAGCCATACTAAGTGGATAATAGACCGTCGCCGGCCATAACACATTGAAACTTATCCGACGATCTATTTTATTTCAAATGCACGGGCAAACTGCTTTTTACGAAAACTAATTTACTACAATTATCCACAGTGAAAAAAGGTGAAAAATGATCCGGCCGAGGACAATCGTGCCTCCAGACGCATCTCGAGAGTTATCGAGTTGTTTGATCGCTTTCGAGATGAGCATCCAATTTTTATTGCCGCTTCCAATTCGACCCAGCTTCGGTTTTATTCGCCGATGGATTTTTATTCCCGCTTTTAATGTGAATTTGATTCCTTTGTAGGCTCCAATATTATTAAATTGGCGCGCAGAAAAAGATGCCTTCAGCCTTTTCGAACATTAATTTTTAGTATTACAACCAATAAAATAATTGTAATCGAAAAAATAACAGCAAAAATTTATATTATTATTATTATTACTTCTAAAAATTCGATATTATTTGAAATTTTTTTAAACATATCCAGTAGTAATAATTTTAATTATTTCATTATTATTATTATTATTAACGATATTAGATTTTTTAAAAAACTTCCCTAAAACTACGTATTACACTTTCCTCCATAATTCATTCTAATATCGCTGAAGAAATAGATGCGACGTTAAAGTGATTTATATAGCAGCGTGAAATAGTCGTGCCCCATTAGTATTTATCTAAAAATATGATCCTGTGGGGGTCTCAATTTGGCATCGGTGACAAAATTTATCATGCAATTTACAGTCGTGATTCGTCGTAAAAAAGAAAAGCAAAAACGAGGGTAAGAAAAAGTGTAACTCGAGAACTACACGTGGTTCGAAAAACGAGCCGTCCAAGTTGCTGCGGACACTTGTGCGGGTTTTGTATTTAAGGAGGCATTATACGAGGGTCCGCTTGACTCCCCGGTCTTCGCAGCGTCGATATATTTGGAAGGGTCGTCCAAAACATTTGTTAATCCAACGGATTTTAACAGGATCTCGGATTTCGCGGGCTGGTTGCGCCGCGACACGATGATGGCTCAAAAACTAATGACACGTTACTCCATTCTTTTTAACCTTTGACAGATCGGGATTTCAGTCGTCGCTCGTTAAATCGTTCGTTTCCTTCTTATGGATTTTATTGAGATTAATTGTTCATATATTGAACTCGAGTTTTTCATTTCATAATTTGATGTTAATGAAGAATTAAACTTATTAATTTCAGAAATAAATAATAAATGAATAAACAAATTTTATTTATTGCGTTCGCATAAAATAATGACATTAAAATGAAATAATAGTTACATATTGAGTGTCTGATACTTTAAAAAAATTATTATACATATTAATATTTTTTGTTTCATTTCTAATTTATAGAGCAAAAATCTCAAGAGAGAAAATTAATAATGCCGAATTCTCATTTCTCCATAAATGACTTCACTAAATACTAAATTACACTAACAACACCAAATCAAACTAAAATTGTTCTTTGATTTACCTATCTAAAACATAACATGAATCCTAATGAAAAAACGACTATAAAAAATCCAAATTCATCATGTCTCCCCGAAACCAATTATCTTGACTATACGAAATCGATCATATAAGGCAGAAAAAGGGTCAGAATCATTTCCTGCGCCGAGTCAATGCTTTCCAATCATCGCCCAATCAACGCAGGGTGAAAAACTCAATTCAACAAGTCGAATCCCGAAAGCGAGACGTGAATAATTATAGCGGATTATTGGAAACAAAATAGGCAATCTGGCTCGTAAAACGTCAATATTTCAGGAACAGTGCAGACTGGTGTTCTAATGACTGATAAATGGACCTTCTGTTGTGGAAAACAAGGATAAATAAGTCACGTATCAGGGCGTGGATAGAATATCTCATATCCCCGCCTATATGCTCGCTATTAATAGCTTATCTCCACTAACACACCACCACTTGAGGTCTGCCAAAAAAACCGAAAACCTATCTAAAAATAAGAGATTTACACGTCTTTAGGTATTGATGTATTACAAATAATAATATAACACTCAGTAAAAATGCAACTGATAAAATTAAGTTTTTTCATCATTTTTTCAGAATTAATTTAGTTAATTTGCTTTTTTTAAATTTTTATTATTATTATAAATTGAAATTCATATTAAGTAATGGTTTTGCTTATAAGTTTGTACAAACAAAATAACGTTTGTTTGTTAATTTATAAAATATAAATATTATTTTTTAACACGTATGTATTTAATAATAATTTTAGTATAAATGTTATTAAAAAACACAATTACTATTAAGTGATATCGATGTCCATTTCGTCAATCTTTGCAATTACAGCACATCAGCATAAATTGTCATGTACTTTTTGGTCCGAAAGATAAAAAAAAATTTGCAATCCACGTGCAACAGAAGTAACTGCAAGCTTCATCGTGGGAATGAAAAAGAGCCGTTGATAAAAAACATACAAAAAATGCCCCTTGCAGGATCAAAACGAGACTTTTTTTGATTACGTGTAAAACGTATACGCAGGTGCATTATTCGTGACTTTTTTACCGCACTTTTCAACTGGCAGGTCCCGCATTTTTTGCCTTTATTTTTTCCTCCTAATGTCTCGAATGCGAACGTGATTCATAAACACGAATTTTTTCCTTTGACGGCCAAGGAATATTAATTGAAAATAAGCATAATGGGCCAATCGCTGCAGTTCGAAGGCATTTTTTGATCTCGTATTTTTGCGTAAGAGCGACTCGTTTTCGATCTGGGAGGCCCAGGCGGTCGGGCCCAATAATGGACTTGCATCAGCTCTAGTGGGCCGCACAAAAAATGCACCCATTGACGTTTTTTATGGGCCTTTCATTCGGCTCGAGGGGACACCTATGCCGGACAGGAAGTGCGTAACAATACTTTTTAGATTTCGCGTTACGGACCGTCTTCGCTTCTTCTCCACACTGCCGCACGAAGTTTACAGAAGCGTCTTGAGAATCTGCGATTTCTCATCCGGTGTCGAGTTTCCGAGATGCGATTTAATTTATAATGTTCGCGGTGAAGCGAGCTGGACAAACGATTTGAGGGTTCTGTGGAGTTCTTATATTGTGTCATTTTTCGTGAAATCTTAGATCAGATTCTTCAGATTTCTTTTTTGCCATTGTGCGTCGACATTTTTCGGAAAATGTTTAGCAATTGTGTTTGGTTAAATGTTGTTATCCTTCGGAATTGCGTAGAGAGAAATATAATATAGCCGTACAAACACGGGTCTTTGAACGATATTTATCTAGCACAAATAATAATAATGTCTTATTGTGTTCAAATAAAATTTCACTATATATATGTTTGATATGCCTAAATATCAAAATATTTTTGTAAAGCGGACATACTGATAAATCGTAATATTTATATTCAATAATCTCTTAAAAAAAAGATTTTTTTTTTGTTTAATTTGTTTATATTCCTACGTTAAATACCTAAAAAATATTTTAAAAAGTTCTAAATAACTGAATTGAAAACTAAATACTAATGATTCTATTTTATTGAAAAGTTCAAAATTATTGTTAACAAAATATATCGATTCATTTTCATTTACAATGCATACAAGATCATTATATTCCTTTTCCACGACGGAAATCTTACAGTTTCGAAATGTCTTTTTCTTTTTCTGTACACAATTTGAAATTTCTATCGATTTACCAGACATAATAGAAGGTTTCTTCATTTTAAAACTGTTTGAAATATATTTTCCAATAACTTTTTCTTTAGACTGAAATGGGCCGTTCTAACTGAAATGCATTGTAATTTTACCATCATTATATGACTTTTCTATAGGTTACCAGATATAGGTCATTTTCATAGAAAACTGAAACGTAGATCTATAATAATGTATACTGCATAAAATTTATTTTTTAAAACAGTAAATTTTCCTGTTTTCAACACTTGTATTTTCATTATTGTATATAGATGTCACCAAAAATAGTACTTATTTTTAGCATATATACCAATTTATTACATATATAGTTTATCAGTTTTTTATATTAATATTTTATTATATTACAATAGCAATTAATCTACAAGATGTAAAAATAAAATTCAAAATAATATATATTTTGTTATTCTTTACAAAATCTACCAATTTACATTTGTGTTGATAAATCTAACGACAATAACAAATAGTTTTCATTTTTCAACATCTATAATAAATTGTAAGAATTTTTGGTTTATTGTTAAACTCAGAATTTTTTTTAAATCATACTACTTATATTGTCAAATTTTCTGAACAGCCAGTAATTTGCTCTACAAAAAGCCAAACGAGCTCCACGGGTGCCAAAAGATGTTACAATGACCGACTCGTGTGCCTATCATTTTCTCTCAGTTTTCAAATTACTCTTAAACCAAAGATCACCTCTGTCCTCTTTCTGGCACGATATCCATTACAAAAAGGAAATTAATGTTATGAGACTACCCGGGTCATCAAAATTCCAAAATTTGCCCGAATTTCCCCGGAGCGACATTGTGATCTACGCGAAAACATCTGTTTGGTCTGTTACCAAACATTGGACAAACTACCCAGGAATTGTGTGCACACATCTCCTAGCGTGATACATTGTGAAAGAAAAATTGTCTTGGGCAGAAAGAAAGGCGATAGCGTTCGAAAGGGGCATCCTGCAGGGCCCGTCGACTTGCGTATTATTCGGGCCCACTTTAGACCCCGGGAAATTCGTTAAATGAATTTTTGTCCCTACACGTGTTCACGGCCGAAATAGTTGTCAGTCTCACCGACATGACAATAGATCTGACGCCCACAAAAGACCCATCATCCTAAAGTCAAAATTTTCTGACACATCCCAGCCCTGAGCGCCCCATGGCAATAATAATAGTAATAATAATTAAAGGCCCGGATTTTATCTTACTTGAACATTTTTATCAGTCAGAAAACGAAATGAAGGACCCTTGTGGAGAAAATTAATCAATTATTTTGTAGTTAAAAATTGTTTTTTCCTCAATTTTCAAAACGTCGGTTTTCTACTATTTTATAATGAAAATTAATTGATACTTATTTCTTCGTTTGTTATACCTCACAGAACCAAAAATCGTAATTCGAAAGTAAAATATTAGAATTGTTTTACGTGTAAAAAAGATTAAAATTTAAAACACTTGGGTTAAACATTTTGCTGCAAATATCTATAAAATAACTTTCTTTGACGGTATATTGAGAAATGTTTTAAAAAATAATTTAATTGAAAATTATTAACCTTTTTTTTAAATCTAACATTCCAAAAAATCACAACCATGTTATATTATTATGATTTTCAACCGTTTAGCCTTTCCCTTATTTTCCGTAACAGTACATATCTTTTCCAATCGATCAACATCACTCCCAGATTTTTACCAGATTATTCCCCATCGATCATTGGCAAATCATACAAATTCAAAACATACGTCCTTATTTTAACTCAAATGCATTCCCGACACCATTTGAGCTCTGACACGTAGCAATTTCGGAATAAAAACTTTGACATTTCGTCGAATTTGTGGTCCGACAAAAGATCCCGAACACCTGTTCGATCTCGTATTATTTACAGAACGGCTAAGAAAAAATTAACCACTTCGACGGAATTCCAGACGGATTGTGATTCGCGACGCTTGAACTTTGGCTAATGAGATAGGTTTATTAAAAAAGTCTGCCGAAATTCTTCGTTCGCACTGAAAACGACGGTAATCCGATTATATTTGGTGTCAGTATCCTTCGCCTCTTAATTGTAAACAGACGGAACCATAGGATCTTAGCCTATGGAATCAATATAAGTTAATTTTTATTTTTGTATTTTAGTTGAAAGAAATTTTTATTAGGGATTTATTTGTATAGAAATGCATGCAAATTGTTAGGCTAATCACAATTTATGATGAATGCACGAATTGATAGTTTTATATCTCGGCTGTTCAGAACAAAATTAACTCTGACTTGAATATCTAATGTTACATTGTAAACAATTTTCGTTTTAATGAATTGAAATAAGGTGCTATATTTTCCGAAATTTTTCTGTTATTGTCAATATAATAAAAAAAACTTTTTTATGAAACAAAACATCAAAATCGACGAAATCCATTGTTCATGTCATTTTTAATGAGTTTTAACCTCTTTTGGTATATTTTTTTCTGAATATGTCTTAATACTTAAGCCTATTATAATATTACACGAAAAGTGTCATGAAATCGTAGCAGGTTGTAAGTTTTTATAATAGGTTCATTAGATTGGTGCAAACCTTGTTCTTCTTGCGGTTAATCCGGTTAAAATTTTGGTTTCGCTAAACGACAAGGTCGTGAAAACATCAAAGTCCATGGTAATGATGTTGTCACAGTTGCATGTCATTAGTTCCATACAAAATGCGCGGCGCTCAGTTGTGCAAACAACAGGTATACACCTTCATTGTTGGCGTCAGTGAGATCGTGTTATTTCAGTTATAATTTCGGGCAAGAGAAAGCTTTGCAGGAAGCCGCAGTTTGAGGATCTGTTGCTTATTTGAGAGTCAAGGTTTGTTAGTTTATTTGCACGTGCATTGGTATGTCGCGTGGTGTCTGAGATTATTTAAACGGAGATCGTTGCAAACAAACGAATGCCAAATAATGTGACTTCATTTCGGAAGTTTTTACAAATTAAATATTCATGAAATTTATTATTCAAAATACGGGATCCAGATTTTTGAGTGCTGCGCACTCAAAGAAAAAATATAGTATTTTTACCAGTTTCAATTTATTTTTTTTCTTTTTGATAATAATAATAATAATATGTATTTTAAATTACAATTGTTTCCATTTGCAATATTCACGAGAAAGACAAATACACGGCTGGAAAAGTTCGTATAGAAATCCTCATATTTGATAACAAATTTTACTATACAGTATAGTAAAGTGAGGATAGAATCAAAGTCTATTAAATATTATCACACACGGAGAGTTAAGCGCACATTGAGTACCTATTTTATTGAAAAAGCGCACTTTAATTTGTTAAATAAGAGCACAAAAATATATGGTAAACATTACCCTTGTTTAAGCTATTTTAAAATTTTACAAACATATTGAGTTTTTTTATCGACTGTTGGAAACGGTATTGTAACCACTTTTCGCTAATTACAACATATTCGTTGTATAATGACAATTGTTGCATATCTCTGTCCAATGTTGAATATCACCGTCCTCTGTTTATCATATAGTACAGTAATTTTTTGAACTTCACTCTAAAAACTAAGTTTTATTTGGTGTTCTTTAGGGACCGTTTGAACGCTTTAGATGTTCTGTGTGGAACGTTTAAATAAAAAAAACGCTTTAAGCGTTCCAAAAAGCCTCAAAGTGTTCTGAAGAGTTTGTTTTTAGATTGATTTCTTAGTCATTTTAATCACAACTTTTCCATCCGTGTTTATCCACCAAATTCAAATATATTTTTGTCTTTTTTACACATATAATTCTTTCAGAGTGCAGTTGATAAATTTAAAAATTCAGAAACTACGTTATTATCATATATATATTTATATTACACATGTTTAATACATATTTATGATAAAATCTTTATTCTATTCTTCCATTTCTAAAACGTTTTCGAATTGAGAAGTTTTTTTGGTTATATATTTCTTGTAACTTCATGACATTAAGCCTACTCATATATTCATATCAAAATAATTTAAACGACAATAAACATCTCTTCTTTATAATTGAAGATTCCCAGAGATCTCCAATCTAAAAAACATCAAACACGTGTTCAAGAAATCAAATATTCGATCTGAAAGAAAAAAGCCGTCGATCCAGCGAAAAATTCAATCAAAGTCACACCTAATTACATCCAATATTTTGACACTCGAACGCTTGTCTATACCACACAGTATCGGTTCAAGCTTCAGCGGCGATCGCTCGGACACTCGGTATATTCATAAGCAAATATATCCCGCATCTCCATCACAATTTGCCGCCCTAATCTCTTTTTCCCGGGGCGAACAACTGCGACGACCTAATCTCCGGATCGAAATGTCCGGCGAGTCCAATGTATCTAATGACAAAAAATGGGAGATCGGGGCCGCACAATAGACCGCCGGCGCGAAAAGCCCGCTGTTGTTAAATATTTTTGTCACCGGCAACATCTTTGTGACGACGCTGGCCACGCAGTCCTTTCAAGCCGGACCACGGGGGTTGCCCGGGCTCGTTAATTTGCGCCATTGTAGCATCGCAATGTGCCCGTTTTGCGAGTCACAATCTGTTTCTTCTTCTTAGAAGAACGAGCGAAATAAAGGAAACAGGGGAATGAAATGTTACACTGACGGAAATCATTCAAGGAACGTGTGTCACTTTTTGCGCAGATGATACAACAATATATCCTGCAGGAAATGCCTGAATACGATGGCTGTATAATCCATTGATTAAGCCGAAAGAATCATTTTCAATGATGAAAAGTTCATTTAACGCTAAATATTTTATTCATATTCTTGCAAAGGAGGAAACGTCTGTATTTTGAGAAGAATGATGG